>JBAMJV010000985.1:27500-95000 GCA_037951105.1 Echinarachnius parma | reverse complement strand
TAGAAGCGATATACCAACAGTTCGATAATTTCTTGAAAAATAAACTGTGTTATGTGAAAAGTAGGTGTTTACGTTCATGGCCTACAAAAAAGATAATCTAACCATATTTCGTCCCATTAAATAGAGTGGTAATCTGTAACATGCACTTTACATATTATGCTCTCGATTTACTAAATATTCGTTATCCGCTAGTCCTTCAGTAGTCGGCCAAGGTTGACGTGATTCCTCAGTGCAAATACTCGGCCTACCCTCGACTTCGAAAAGCTCTAACAGTGCCGATAGAGCAACTTTACACCATCCAATATAAACACAGACTATTGAAACTGCAATAAAGCTGGCATGTTGGGGGTTAAATACCGTCCTGATGATCATTAGTGCAAGGCCGAGACCTTGAGATGAAGCGCATGCAGCTTGACGCTGGTCTGCAGTATTACGTGAAGATGTCCTGTAATGAATCGCTGGAAATCTGGACCGACCACGCTTATTAGTTTGTAAGTATGTCAGACATGGATACAGGTCATAAATTGACATGGTGTGTGTATCAAATAAATCTAAATGACATGATGAGTACACCTTATAATGTCGATATATCGACGAATATCACCTTAAAAAAAAACACAACAGTATGCCCTACCGTAGGTATATTCTTTGCTTTATTAGATACAAGTAACACAATTACGAGCCAAATCAACAATTTGTGTTACTGGTCCCCTTTTATACTTAGTGGATTGTGTTTGTTTGTTTTTTTTTTTGCTATTCGCAAAAATCGGTAAGGGTAAACAAAGCATAGTATTTTTATTTAAAGGTATAGCTGAGTTTTGGTAAAGAGAGTACAGTTTTGGTCAAACTGAATGTTAGTAACCAAAACCTGCATTCAAAAAGAGCCGTTAAACCTCAAGAGGTCGCTCTCTAAAAACTCATTGGTTTCAACCATTTTAGATAAAATATTGTGCATGTGATGTTTTGTTGAAATAGTGATTAGATTAGAAAGATAATCAATAACTATTTAAAAACTTATTTTGTTAATTTATGTAAAGAGGAAGCAATAAAAAAAAAAATTTAACGACTGGTTCAAAATTATCGAATCATAATTGTGGGGCCCCACAATTATTATAAATGGTTATGTTTATGGATATTTCAGCCATTTCTGAACCGATTTTAATCAAATAAAGTTTATTCTGTCATTAAAATTGTATGCTCTTTCAAATCTGACACTCAGTTTTTCATTATCTCACAAAAATTTATTTTGTGTAGCGCCCTCTATACCAAAACTCAAATATCCCTTTAATTCAACCAAAATATCTTAATTGTATACAACTTGTAAACATGAATCATGTATACATTTAAATTTGCCTTTTACATAGGCATGATTATTTTTCTTCAGTGTTTCTTTTTATACTTTGCAATTGATTATTATCATAGCGGTTTGTATATAGCGCGGTGGTGCTACTTGTTGGTGATTGAACACTAATTATAATCTAAACTCAATCAGACATAGTACCTTCTAAAAAAAAACTGTTTTCATATGTCTGTACATTAGTATGCTTTCTAAAAATAGAAACAAGCTATAAATCCGATGGAATAGATTAGTTTTGCCAACACTAATCATGCTTTGCATAATGATGTGAAATGAAATAAAGATGTTTACGAGAACGTATCGTGTCCTAATTGATTAAATGAATAGTGACGTCGTTTTCATTTTTGTCGTTGTTTGTATCAGTATCTGACGTAATGTTGATAGATTTCCCTCCGAAATACATAATGACATAATCGGTTATATTAACCTCTTCAAGTTGCATGATGTGACGTAATACCGAGGGCATAGTACGGTTCAATCGATCATGTAAACATGTCTACATGCCACTTTGCGTTGCAGTCACATTCCGCGGGTGGGCTATATTTAGATCATTTTTACTGGGTTTTCGATATTTTCTAGAATGTATTCCCGGGTTAAATTGCGTACTAATGACAAATTTCTTTTATGATAAGGAATATATTTTGTATTACCATCAAATGTGTGGTACATTTTATTTAAGCATTTATGTAAGCTCCAGTTAAATGTATCCATCTGATAGAGATTCGGGTCTATACGTTTGAATTAAAGGGCAATGAAACTATGGCTTTCGGCTATTATTATCGTTTAGAGGGTGAACAGACATTTTATTTGATACATTACTTGGCAATTTTGGCCTCCTGGATCCCATGAAATCCTTACGTGAACATACCCACATTTTACTAATTCTTACGGCGGCAAAAGGTGATGGGAGCGGCCATGTTCTTGTAATTGCCCGACATGCTTTGCAAACTATGACGAGTGCGCTACGGGCCGAACAAAAAGCTTTTCACTGATTTACAGACTCGTCAAAGCATATACAAGAATTCAGACAATGGGTTCAATAGGTGCTATTGAAATGCATTAGTGCATATCACTGACCATAAGTCCGCACACACCTAATAATGGCGGCCTCCAGTGTTCGCATGAATAGTGGTAAACCAGATAGAGTTTTCACATATTTCTCCCAAAGCAGAAATCTGAGTCGGAGTTATGTTATGTATAATAAAAAGGCATATCACAATATATCAAGTAGGATAAACTCTATTCTTGAGTTGCATTGCCCTTTAAATGAAATGGGGTAGTTTACCTTAAAGGGATCGTTCATGTTTAGTTTAGAGGGCGCTTTGAGAGAAAGCCAAGAGATTGAGCACACTGGGTGGTATTTTAATAAATTATTAACTTAGGCCGGATTAAAAGGACATAAATTATCACGAGCCAGTAAAAACCATTCCACCCCAGTAGAAGTTGACCAGCATATTGACTGTTAAGTCATGTACAACTAGAAATAAACCCAATTGTTTCTCCTCAGACTAAAATTCCAATAAAATTTGTTAAACAAGTAACCAGAAATATTATGTCCTCCGACAAAAAAAGACTATATTACTGGAGACATGTTAAACCATTTAATTGGATGTGTCAAGCATCCCATTGTCTGGATATCTACTGACAAGAAACAATCAGAAGTGGTGCATGACAACCATCAATGTTGAATTCCAATTGTGTGAACTGGTTTAACTGGTTAATGGGTAATTTGTTTTTTGTATTCTAGCTTAAGTTGATATTTTAGTAGAAAACCGGCCTTTTCAATTTAGCAAATTGCAAGGAAGCACGCTATCAGCATCGAAGATCGCCGACAAACGCGAATCAGGTTTCTCGAACATTCAATTTTAACGACACGCTGTCTGTCATTCAAATTACAGCGATTATTCATTCAAACTCGCCCAGCATCATAAAACATATTATAAATATG
This sequence comes from Echinarachnius parma, assembly GCA_037951105.1. Taxonomy (NCBI): domain Eukaryota; kingdom Metazoa; phylum Echinodermata; class Echinoidea; order Clypeasteroida; family Echinarachniidae; genus Echinarachnius; species Echinarachnius parma. The sequence continues at coordinate 91,695 of JBAMJV010000985.1, read as the reverse complement.
CACATTTGTGTTCTCTCAGTGAAACTAAATGAGTAATGCTTAGATACTAACATTTAAAGTCCATATCTGCCGATAAGTGACCATAACCATGATAACGCATCACTGTGACGCCACAACGCAGAAGAAACATATTAGTAGACCAGCCACAAATCCATAAGTGCTCTAGAAAAAAAATCGACGGCATTTTTTGTTAATGGCTGGCATCCACGCTAATAATTTAGTTTAAATACTCTAATTTACGAATAGGCCGGATGCCAATCCTAATTTTGACCAAAAATGTGTTTTTTTGAGCAAAAATCATCAGAATGTCAAATTTGACCGATTTTCTTTTTTTGCATTATTCTTAAAATTGTTTCTAAGATCTATCATGTGATACCATTTTTGAGACATTGGAGGAGCTGAATCTTTAGTCAAAATAAGCTTTAATATTTCCTTATACACGTACAGGAATGGTGCATCGGTAGACAAAAACTTTATGTATTTTAAAGTTTTTTTACAAATTGAAATGGAAATGTTTTATTATTGTTTGAAAACACATTAGTTGCAAATATCCTGTTCTCACGTTTACAAAAACAAATGTACGTTTTAATTAAAAATAAACGTATTTCATCGCGAAATAAGCGACGATGGACAAAAAGCATCAACTGTTAAATCTCTCTAAAAAAAGTAGATAACGAAACTCCCTCTTGTGACCAGTCGATGTCATAATCATGGCGACGTTACCACGCATATCGACATTGTTTCGCAGCAACATGACCACACGATGCAAATTGACGGTCCTTTACGCTTACATGTGAGTATTTAATAATTTGTCCTTAATTACATGTATCCACAAAATTAATATTTAGGTGATATGTAAGTTGATAACCTTTGGGCTCTGCCTCTGCCTCAGTCTGGCCTCTTCGCCCGCGCTGCTCCGAGGCAAGGCGCCGGGCGGCTGGCCGGCCGGCTAGGTACGTGATCAAATGAAGATATGAAACGATTGTATGTTGATGTTACTTTTCTATACGCAAGTTGATAACTATAAACTCTGAGTGTGACTGTGAGTCAACTTTAGCTCTGGCCTCTTCACCTGCGGTGCGGCTAGGCCTAGTTAGGACTAGGACTAGGTCATAGAGGGTTAACTGAGGTCATAACTGGTCTAGCCTAGAGTCTAGCCCTAGGGCTAGGCCTAGCCCTAGCGGCTATCTAGCCCTATCTATGCCCGGGCCGAGACCTGGGCTGGCCTATGGCTATGAATCATATTCATGTCATTGACACTGGCTGCCTTGCCCTCGCCTAAGTTATAGCGAGGCTAGGTGCAGGGCTGCTGGCCGGCTATGTGCCGCTAGAACAGGTACACGACTCGTGAGCAAATGAAGATATGAATGCTGAAACGGTTGTAACTTGTATGTTGTATGTTGATGTTACACGAAATATACCCATGGGCATTGTCGTCAGATGCTTCATTTAAAAGAAAATTAAAGTTTATACTAGCACTGAACAGTACTAGAACTGGAATTGGAAACTGCTAGAGTAGTATAGCCTAGGCTAGGATAGCTAGCCTAGCTTGGGCTAGGCGACACTGCCTACAGGCTATAGTACACTGCATGTGGTATTAGACAGTTCATTCGATTGTGACTTTTATAATGTTAGTTTTTCAAATGATTTATATTCTGATTTCTCTATTCAATTTTGTTTATATTTCTAGGCCTACCCCTACACTACATTGCATGCATTACAGACAGTCAGCTAGCTGCCATAGACTTTGGGACATATTCAGCCCTCAACGGTATCTGAGACTCTGAGCTGAGCTGAGTTATGTGCGGTGAGGAATCGGCAATGTGGGCGTATTGCGTGTAATGTCTTCTGACCATCCTTTTCTGCACCCCTGCAAGTCAAGGGCCTACTGCTACCTTTTCTGAACATGGCTGTCTTGGTAGGTTGAAAAATGAATTTATCATAATATTGATGACAATTAAAATGTATTATAACTTAAGTTTTATACGTGTATTTTGTTTAAAAGTCATCATGTTGAAGACTGAACATGACAACATCAGATCTAAATTAGTCTAGACTTGAATTTATCAGATTCCAGTAAATCACAAAATGTTGCACCATTTACTTACTATGTACGGCGCTGGCAATCTCTCTTTTTCAAATGTGTATATTCTAAATGTTATATGCCATCTTTGAATAATGATTTATCATGTTTCTACTGAATCTTATATATTTACAGGTGTTGCCACGGTTGGGGTTATTATTCTGAGCTTGAGTCAATGATCCATGGACCACTGGTGCTTGATATGGTACACATCTTCTGTTCAGCGATTTTCCTGAACTGGGAGAATAGGTGAGTGATCATTTTTGTTGTATTAATGTTTAGGATATGTAGTTACACTTCCAGCTACATGTGAACTTCATGAATGATTTGTTCAATCTTTGCTGATCCCTGTACCAATTTGTAGTGAATGTTTTTTTTTCTTCATTTTAGTTATATTTTTCAATTTGTTATTTACATGAAGAAATGATAATAATTGTTAAGTGCAATTCGAACACGTAATATAATTGTTCAGTTACTGACAGTAGAATGAGAGTTAAAATGGAAGTCAAACATTTTTATTAAGTTTGTCAACATTTAAGAATAATTAATGAAAATTTGTCTTTAATCAAACCATACCATTTACTAGTATCAAAGTTAACTTAAATCTTCTGTGTGTTTATTTTTCACATATCACCAGATTTAGAGATGGCCAGGCACAGTTTCAGGGCAGTCATTGCATCCATGACCAACTACTTTGACCTGGACATTTAACAAGTGGTGGGTAAGCTAGATATATACAGGGAAACCCCGTTATAACGAGGTAGTCGGGACTTTTTACCTTGTAATAACCGGAATCTCGCTATAACCCAGCTCGTTATAATTGGAGCATTATGCCATTGGAACAATCAGGATTCTCCTTGTTATAAACAGGACCTCGTTATAAGCGAGCTCGTTATAACGGGGTTTCCCTGTACATGTATTCAAAGTTTGAAGTGCAATTATGTGATAATCCTTTTTTTTCAATTAAAACTCATTATGGGTTTTTTTTTTACTTCCCAGTTTGGCACTGCATTAATTTTGTATCTCACTGATGATTTAAAAGTCAAATATCTCCAAGAACAGTATTCCCCCACAATTTGAATTTTGAAAGAGGTTTACAAGAAATAGGTTTCTGCATGCTAATGACTTAGAAATTAAATTTGTTGTCAAGCATGTTGTGCAGCTATAAATAAATAATTTATTTTATAATAAACAACCTAGGAATAACTTGGCATTTATTGAAACTTCTAGTTTTAATCACATCTCAACCTTCAACCAATTTTAAAGCAAACCATCAATATACTCCACTTCAAGTTTGTTAAAATGTACTGTATAGGGCATATCTATATCTCATCTTCATGATCTGAGGATACATGATGATGATTTTTTAGTATTTCACATTTTCAGTATTAATATTATTATAATTATATTCATCATCATCATCATCATCAGCATCATCACCATCATCACCATCATCATCACCATCATCACCATCATCATCATTGTCATCATAATCATCATCATCATTACTATTAGTATTTCCTTTTCTTTCTTTTTTGGCAATAGGATTACCAAGATGGAACCGTCTTTTGTACTCCGAGCAAGTCACCATCACCATGAAGGTTGTTTCTTTTGTGGAGTAAAAGGAGGGGATCTTCGCCTGGGTTCCAATGAAGGGAAGGAGAGGGCATGGTTTGCAGCTCTTCAGAGACTTGAGCTAGGTGATGAAAGAAATACACATGTCTTTAAAAGTATCCACGGTAGTACCAAGGAAGACTTTTGTACTACACACATAAAATGGCACAAGGACTGCTATAGTTCTTTTACATCTGAACATAAACTAGATATATTGAGAAGGAAGTCAGAACTCACCATCAATGAACCAAGTTCATCAACGACACAACCACCTCCTACTACACGGAGTACTACACAGGCAATGAACTGGGGGATGTGCATATTCTGTCAAGAAAATGCTAAATCGAAACTTCATCAGATTCAGTCCCTAGAGAAATCAACCCATATCTTAAAATGTGCACAGACTGATCCTGCCATGACTAACAGAATGGCTGGGGTCAGTGATTTGGTAGCCACAAAAGCAATGTATCACCTTAAATGCTTCATGGTGTTTGAGAGAAAGTGTCTGAAAGGAAAGTCTTCCAGTTCAGTTTCAGAAGAAAACAAGGCAGATGCATGTTTGAAAAGGCTGTGTCAAGGCTTATGTCTAGGTTTGTCTAATGGCCATGTTTACCTCATGAGTGATGTATGGGAAGAGTATGGTAAATTGTGTAAAGAAGTGGGCACTATTGTGCCATCAAGGTACGCATCTAGAAAGGCAACTTTCTATGCCAGAGTGCAGTTGATGATTGGAGAGAAAGCGAACTTTGTCCGTACGCTCTCAACTGGATCACTTCTAATGTATCCCGGTGAAAAATCAGACTTCCTCATTTCAAAAACATTGTCAAAGCGCTACCAATCTGGTTTTTCTTCTGATTCGGAATCAACTCAAGATAGCGTATCAATGGAAACTTCTCATGACAACATCTTCCACGAGATGGTACATGTTGCACTCACAGTACGACAGGATCTACTGGACACTCCCGGACACTCTAGTGCATGGCACAACCTTGATCAGGAACATGTTGATAAGGTTATTCCCGATAGCCTTTTGTTATTTCTTCAGTTGCTATTCGGAGGGGTAGAAATGGTTCATGGTGACCTACAAGAAGATGCTAATACCAAGCAGGCTGTCTGCAGTATTGCTCAGGACATAGTTTATGCTGTTTCCAACAGGAAGAAGACAACACCAAAGCACATTGGTCTGGGTCTGGCTCTTCACCAGGCTACTCGCTCTGAAGGCCTGCTAAGCTTATTTCATGCCGCCAACCACACCATAGGCATTGACTCTGTCAGACGGATCGATACCACCATTGCTGAGGAAATTCTGGACAGCTTCGCAACTAATGGCAATGTCTTTGTTCCAAATAACATCACCAAAGACCACCAAAGAATGGTCCACTGCTCTTGTGACAACATTGATATATTGGAAGCAACTCTTGATGGCAAGAACACCTTCCATTGCACTCAGATGGTTCTTTGGCAGAGAGGCCCAGCACCCAAACAAGAACTGATGGAAGAGGATGTGAAAATCTCCAGATCAAGAGCTATCGGGTCGGATGCTTTGCAGGATTTCCAAAGCATTGATACAGCACATCTACCTCTTGGCCAACGATGCGGACCATCATTTGAGGAAGACAAGAAATTCCAGATGGAATGGCTCACGAAGGAATGTGAAGAGAGGCCAAAGGTGCGAGCCAAAGATTTGGCATGGGTCGTGTCACGTGTCCATGATGGCGAGGAAGAGGGATGTCCTGTTCCGTCATGGCGAGCCTTCAACGAAGCAGCCTGTACAACCAATCCCCATGTTACGACAGCAGGGATGCTCCCCATACTGCAAGCTCCGGCAGATGATAACAACACTCTTACTACTGTTATCAATCGATTTGTGGCCATATCTGAGCACATAGGACAAGAGCATACTGTCATCACTGCAGATCAGCCACTGTACACTAGGGGCAAGGAGCTTATCTGGGCAAATCCAAAGTTTCAGAAAGTTGTAATGCTTCTTGGAGGACTCCACATCTCATTCAACTTTCTGAAAGCAATTGGCCAACATATGGAGAGTGCTGGAGTAGATGACTTGTGGGTTGAATCGGGTGTGTACGCTGCCAACACAACAGAGACCATGCTTGAAGGAAAAGCATATTACAGAGCTGTGAGGGGACACCAGCTAACATACGAAGCTTTGTGGCACATCAAGTGGCCAATGTTTGTTGCATGGTTGATAGAACATGACAATGACATTCACCAGGAAGTCAGAGGCCTTGCCAAACATGTTAGTGAGATGTTCAGGAACACAGCTGACAGCAGCAGATCAGAGTGTGTTACCAGGGTTGGCATCCTATCCCATTTCATGGAAGACCACAACCTTCACGGTCTTCTTGGAGAGTTTGAGAAGCAACATTGTGAAGACCCAAACTTCAGACTGTGGTCCTCCTACATGGAAATGGTGGAAATCTTGCTGGATTTCATAAGGGCTGAGAGAGAGGGTGACTGGCGACTTCATCTGGAATCCTTCAGTGCCATGTTGCCATGGCTCACCATCTATGATCACACTAACTATGCACGTTGGGGACCAGTCTATCTAGGAGACATGAACCTTCTTGAGAAGACAGCACCAGTTGTCCACAAGGAATTCATGGCCGGAAACTTTGTGGTGAAGAGGTCAAAACGATGTTTCAACCAAGTTTCGGCTGATCAAGCGACCGAGTGGGTGAACAGAGCATGCAAGATGCACAATGGCATAATTGGCATAACAAAGAATGACCAGGCCAGAGACAAGTTTTGCATCACATGGTCAGCGCGGTCACAAGTCATGCAGGATATGATGTCACTGTACCAGCTGGAAGATGGTGACGAAGAGGCAGTTTTCATTCGTTCAGATAGTCTTCCATCACGAAAGAAGCGTGATGCTGATGATGTGCAGAAGCTTGTTACCAAGCTTTCACAGTTTGATGTCTTCCATCAGAGCACGACATCGCCTGACAATGGATGTGACGATGGCTCGGCTGTTGGAGAAAAGCCCCTGGTATCACTTTTCACCAAGGACAAAGCAACAAGTGATGTGGTGAGTGACTTGCTTACTGCTGAAGAACGTGGAAAACAGGCTGTGCAGTGTTTCGTTAATCAACGCCTAGTGAATGATACCGTAGGGTTTCACGACACATTGAAGAAACATCGTTCCAAAACCTTTGCTGATGTCTACAAATCAAAGATTTCTGATGGAAAGAAAGTCAAGACAATCAAAGCTGACAGGAGGTTACTTCAGAGGCTACTGAATGCTGTAACTGGGGGACGGTCATTGGAAATGGGCAACGTCCTACAGCATGAACTCTCTCCCATTCCACTGTCACTGGCTTTACATGGTGGAGGTATGAATACCACAACAAAAGCAGACCTCATCAGCATCGTTACTGGTGAAGTTAAGATACCACAGCAGGTTCCAGATGATGACAAAAGAACATGCGTCATAATTGATGGTCATGCACTGATTCAAGCCTTAGGAAAGCCAAGTGGATGTCGCACATTTGGTGATTATGCAGATGTGTTTGTCAAAGTTGTAACACAACACCTTAGACACCATACGACAAGAGTAGACGTTGTGTTTGACCGTTACAGAGAGGGATCAATCAAGACAGGTACCAGAACAAGAAGAGTAGGCAAGAAGAGACCTGTCCGAAAGATAATTGACACTCCGCATGCTCCTCTGCCCCATGTTTGGGCAAATTTCATATCACTGGATGCAAACAAGGCAGATCTTGCTGGATATCTTTCGAAGTGTCTAATGTCCAAAGGAGACACTCTACCATACCAATATGAGCTGGTGACTGGTGGTGGTTTCGTGAATGCCACAGAGGCAAGGTCAACAAGGAGAAGTGACCTCCCCCTTCAAGCCAATCATGAAGAGGCCGATACAAGGATTGTACTTCATTCATGTGAGGCAGTTAATGAAGGTTACCAAAGAGTGTTGGTTCACAGCAGAGACACAGATGTGTTCCTCCTTCTGGTGAACTTCTTACCTCAAGGAGCTGAAGTGTGGATGATCTCTGGAACGGCAAACAAGAGGAAATGTTACCCAATCCATGCAGTTTCACAACAGCTGGCACCATCAGTGAGGTGCAATCTTCTCAGTTTCCATGCTGTTACAGGCTGTGACAGTACTTCTTCCTTCAGTGGACATGGGAAGAGGTCATGCTGGAAGATCTTCATCAAGTTCCCCTTCCTGGTGGAGGGAGTTGGCCGAAGTGGGGAACTTGAGCCGATTGAGACATTTGTGTGTCGTCTATATGGCACACCACAACTGTCATCCGTCGATCATGCCAGACTGCGACTTTTCAGCAAAGGGAAGAAGAGCCTTGAGTCTCTTCCACCAACAAGAGATGCGTTGAAACTCCACACAGCACGAGCCAACTACCAAGCCAAAATCTGGTTGCAAGCAGACAAGGAAGTTGTAGAAGTATCAGCACCCTCTGATACCGGAGCTTGGAAGTATGACTCTGGCAGTCTGCATCCTGTCTGGACAACTTTGCCACCTATCCCAAAGGCTTGTTTGGAGCTTGTGACATGTAGTTGCAAATCAAAATGCAGCACAGCTCGATGCACTTGCTTTAAAGCAAATTTCAGATGCACCTTTGCTTGTGGATGTGATGCAACAGACTGCTGTAACCCATCTTAGCTGATGAAAATGATAGTTCTGTCTCAACTAGAAATGTATGTTACTTTGTCACTTGGTTGGGTAAGGCTCTAAGGTAAGCTGCAAATGTATACTTGTCATAAGGTTACATATTTGATTATGTCGTGCAGTAAAGTATAGAGTGTAAGAGAACTAAAATATTCCTGTGCGATGTATATATATTGCAGTTTAACAAAATTTTCAGTCAGATTAGGCTCAGGACTACATTAGCCATAAGTGTTTAAATGTCATAAGAGTTCATAAATATAACACTTTCATTTTGTAGGTAACAGTGCAAGTGAACTGAAATATTATTGTACATTGTCTCAAAATTACTTCTATCGCAATTATATAATAAACCAACATAATACAACAATACAACGTGTATATGATAGATAGATGTAACTTTGTAAATGATATATGAACGTATCAACTACTGAAAATCAAATTACATGGAACTCAATCAGGACTAGAATATTGGATTCGTTAATAACAAGCTCAATATTGTTGTTGGAAAATGTCTGATGACATTTGCATGTTTGTGTAGTAAAACAGTTTTGAACATGCCTTGAACATACCCTTAAAGGGGCCACATCTATTATATCAGTTAGGCTGCAAGTCAGTATGGATAGCTAGACTTTCTTAAAACGTTATAATGAAGGAGCCTCTAATGTAATTTGTGGGAGTTTCTTCCATTCATTGATGACCATTTGACTATAACATGTATACTTATATGTCCAGTCTGGTTCCTTTAATTTCTGTAATTGCTTACGCACAACAGAACTTCAGTCAATGTGCTATACGACAATGACAAAGTGACACCATATTTGAATAAAGATTTGTACTATGTGTAAGCTTGCAAAATTTGAAATTGTTTTATACACTGCAATTGTATTTATGAGGTTCATTATTTTCATAAATGAATTTCACTATGGAAACTTTCTATCCACAACTGATTCGGAAAGTCAAAGATTATTTTAGTTGATATACTAAAATTGTTTCACATTAATTTCATTTCAGACAGAAGTTATCTTTTGTTTAACATTCCATCACATGAATAATGTTCAAAGAAAGTTTGATCTGTATTTCCAGAAATTAATAATGTGTCGGCAAATCATAGCTTTTTGGATTCAATTCATTCTATTCAGTTTAATGTAATACAAGCTTAAATTAAAAACTACGTTCTTGCAGATGAAGCATGGATTGAATATATTTTTTAAACATGGGATAATGAAATCAAATGGTAAAGCCATCCATCATTGCCATAAGTTTGACATGTTCAAATTAGAGAGGTATATATGCCAAGGCATACAGCCAAGTAGTTATTATTGTCTAGTTTCATCTAGTTTATGGCTGTACTTATAATTAGGTCTATATGCAGATATGCAATGTACATTTTTAATCAGTTTATGTGTGCTTAATTGTACAATGTAAATCATAACGTCAGTTTGAATTTAAGACTGGCAATTCACTGTAAAGTAAAGGCGTTCTTAAATGTAGCAGGTATACAACACTGATTTTAATTTTGTCTAGAAATAAGTGATATAATATGTTTTGATGCATGAACTTATCATTATAATGAATCTGCACAAGTAAAACTTTTAATACAAAGTTGCAGGAATGCTAAGACTGTTTCAATTAAAATTGAAATGTTTTGAATAGATATTGAATGAGCATAATTATTGTCTCGGTTACAAGTACATGGATGAGGACTTTCATTTTTGGAAATGTTAATGTCATCCAGATACCTACTATTGTAAAACTTCTATGTTTTGTTCAGTCAACAATGAATTGTTATTGGTTATGTATTTGTTTTACACATAATTTACCTGAATTACTATCATTTCAATTTGTTTGACAAAACAAAATCTGTGACAAAATCTTTGACATACAATTATGAACAGTTTTCATAAGGAAAATGAACGTTTGTGTGGAAAAAAAAATAATAACATTTCATATTGCTCTTTAATCTTTGTTATAATTTATATTATGTTATGAGTTTGAGTTGTCGGCATGTTTATGTGTATATAATATATATATAAATATATGTATGTGTGTATGTCAGGGCTGTGTTTATGCGTGTGTGTGTGTGTGTGTGCTTGTGTTTGTTAGTGAGTTTATTGTTTTCATTTTAAAAAATACAAATGCACAAGTCCATGCGTTGGTGAGAGATGTGAAATATAGATGTATATATACACACACACACACACACACACACACACACACACACACACACACACACACACACACACACACACACACACACACACATACACACACTCACACACACACACACACACACATACACACAGCCCTGACATAGTCGCACACAAGTATACGTGTAGGCATAAGCAACATTAAAGGGGTAAATCCTTGTAATTCAAGCCCATGACGAAACTATTGTTGCCATGGAAACAGGCTCGGTGCTATATCATCTCATTTGAAATTGTACAATGGGGTCACAGTTCAATACAAAAATAAATAATATAGGTCCCTAATGCTGCGCTATATCATAATGATGTCGATTAAATACATTATTATATTGACGTCCCGCAATGTCCACTAGCCAAAACACGCAACCATACATGAACGCGTTTAGCGCGCTGCGCGTGCAAAATACAGAAAAATGAGTGTGTAACTTGACACCGCTTAACAGGTTTCATGGTTGTGATGACTCTTTAGAATTATTTTTCTGTTTTCTTTACCTACATTACATGGGATAAAAATGTAATTTGCTTTTCCATACCTTTGTTTCTACCGCAAGTGCAATGAAATAGAAAACATGCCTTTTTAAAGAAAAAAACAACAACACAAATAAATAAAAAGTGGTTTCTATGCAAATAATTTCGTTGCTAAGCAACGATGTTATGATTATTACGGACAAAATTTGCGTCCATTGGATAGCCAATGTCGTATTTTACGGCATCATCCCTTTAATGCAAATAATGTTATTGTTTTCTCAAGATATCTGGCTGCAAACATTTGAATGCATTATCAAAAATCTAACAAAATCGCGAGAGTTGGAGCATATAGGCATGAGTGGTTGTTTGCGCGTCAAACGCGCAAAAATCAGAAAGTGAGGGTGTACTTTATCGTCTCCTAGCATGGTTTTATGACTATAATGAAAATTGTAAGTAAATATTTTATTTCATTTACCTAAGTAGCTATGCCAGAAAATGTTTATATTCTTCATCTGTCCTCTCTCTTTTATCTAGCATTATAATATGGAAGTAATTATATTTTTTGAAAAAAATGATGAAAAAAAAAGGGGGAAAAAATGGTTACTACGGACATAATATGGTTGCTAGGCAACAACAGAACAATCATTAGGGGCCAAACCAATTTTTATGAATTTCATATATATAATATGACAGCATCATGTTGTTTTATGCACACAAGTTCATAATTTGCTTAAGATATTTTGCAAAAATCAAAGGAGCTCATTTTCAAAGAGGTAGCTACATCGCGAAAAGTAGAGAAATGGGCGTGGTCTATTCATGAGCCGTTTCCATGGTAACGGTGCATTTTTGAGGTTGGCATCCGCCCTAACATTGATCAGTATGACTTCCTGCATCGATCCATGATAGATTCAGACCATTAACAAAAAATGCCCTCGAAAGTTAAAAAATGAGTCTTGGCTGGCCTACTATATAACGGTGATCGGACGGAAACTTACAATTCTCTCCAAAGTTAACTGACCATATAGGCATATTGGATGCCTTCTCATCATGCAATCATACCATACAGTATTTCGCATTAATAAATTCATATTTCATAACCCTGTCTGTATTTTCATTATCCTGGATTTAATCAAACGTAATGTATATTATGCAAAATTAAAGACAACAACATCATAACATTCATACGTCCATTACGCCTGTATGAATATTGTGTGTGTGTTATGTGATTTTGTAAAATCTATACGTCTCTACTCTATTATGTTCATGTTTTGTTGAGTAGGCTATGTTTAAAACAAAGTTGGTACATTTGTATTTGTAGCCATGTGACCTTTGACATTCGATTGCATTACTTCAAACTTGTTTCACCTGTTCATACGATATTTGCCATGTTTCATGTTATGTTAAGGCCCAGTCCCATACTGACGATTTTCACGGCGAATCGCAACGATTTGACATTCGTCGAGAAAATCGCTTAGGTCGTGTTGCGTCGTGTTACATCGTATCGGTTCTTCCCCCAAAACCGTCGCGCATCGTGAAGAAAATCGTGAAAATCGCCGTCTTCAACTGTTCAAAACAATCGCCACGCCACGACGATTTTCACCAAAAATCATTGTATTTACCGTTGCATATTCGTGTCAAGTCGTTCCACATCGTTGCAATTCGTTGCGAGTCGTATCGCTTCGTTGTGAAGATCGCCGCTGTCTGTTTTTTAACTGACCATGGGCGTAGAGACTTACGTAATACCTATTCATCACGAGGGGGAGGGGGGGGGGGGGGGTGAATGAATAGATCATCCCCCTGTTGAAAGGTATCAATGACAGATCTACGCCCGTGGAACTGACTCAAACAAGTCCGATTGTTCATATGGTGCACTGCCCTATTGTTCCATCAAAAAAATGAAAGGAAATCGTCGCGACATGGCGATAGTTTTGAACAGTCCCAAAACATTCGTTGTGCTAGCACGATTCATGGCGTTCTTCGCGATGCGCAACGGTTCGCAGAACGAATTACAACGACTCGAAACGAACTACAACGACTCGCGACGACTCAAGCGATTTTCTCCACGAATGATAATTCGCTGCGAGTCGCCGCAAAAATCGCCACTATGGGACCACAACTTTTTTTCTGCAACGATTTTTCTACCGCAATGGTTAAAGACAAAAGAATGACGAGCTGACTCGTCGAACAACGACAAAGAACGAATATTCGTCTTGAGTCGCCGTACAATTCTTCCCAATTCGTTGTTAAATCGTGGCTAAATCTAGTCGATTCGTTCTAGTAAATCGTTGCGAGTCGTTGCGAGTCTCCGTGAAAATCGTCAGTATGGGACTGGGCCTTTAACGATGAACATAGTTGCCAGTTCTGATGAGGTGCATTTCGTCAATGGTTCAATATCTAGTACGCTATGAATGGTTTACTCAACCATGGACCCTAGTAGGGTCCATGACTAGTAGGGTCCATGAGCTTCCTTCTTTTGTTTTAACTTGCACAATGTTGAATGATAAATGATTCGATATAACGTATATTGAATTAAATCCCACCTCTTTCTATTTTCCCTGAAGGTTAGCTTCTTTGACACTCAAATATTACATTAAATACATACATCATAAATACGAGTGGGTGTGTGTCCCTCTGGGAATTGGGGGTGGTTGATTGGCCAATTTAAAAGCGCTACGACTAAATGCTACGACTTCAAGACCACATCACACTGACAGAACGAGGGTGTTAAATTAACACCACTGGTATCTATATTGGTCCACACCAGCCTGGTGTAGACCAATAATTATAGATACCAATGGTGTTAATTTAACACCCTCGTTTTTGCAAATTAAAAGTTGAAAGGTAGTACGTATTCGTAAATCAGATGCGCGGCGCCATATTGCGAACGCCTTGCGCATAGCACAGATGTCAAGTAGTACGTTTTTGCCGTATTTAGTTTTTCTGATGCAAATACGGCAGTACGTTTTCTAAGAAGAAAAAAACGTTTTTGAAAATAATTGTTTTCTCTTTTCCAACACCCTTTAGAAATGGTCGGAAAAAGGCAAACAGAATTATGTTGAACCCTGATAAACAATTACTTAAGTAACATGTTTTAAATATAACACAAATAAAAAAATTAATAAACTCATGAAAATGCTGTGTGATCGAATAAACCAACTTTTATATTAAAACGCAAACGTAATGAGCATTTTTGCTGCCCAATTTGGCTTCGCAAATTTTGTTTTGGCTGATATGAAAATAATTTTTTGGGGTTAAAAATACTGTTCTTTACCTCTCAGAATACTTTTTTTTGTTTGTGAAGGTTGGCATCTCTGGCATAGTGTGTAGTGTACCCCTTGTCTCAGTGTTATGCAGTGCCCACAAACTAGCCTATAGTTAAAAATTGCGACATGCGACGTAGCATATACCCACGCTTGACGCTCTTAAATGTGAGTTCAGGAACACTGGTTATTTTGGTAATATACATTACATCAAGTATTGTTGTTGCTGGCACATCTGTCTCAAAAAACAAATGACAGTGTGAAATTGTAACTTGATGCGGCTGGATTAAAGCGCCTATATTGTTAGTGTTGCTAAAAAGTCATATTGTTGAAATGCATAATCCCCGAGTTTTAGTACGTGATGCCCGCAACGAATTCAGATAATATTTAACATGCATGGATCAATGAAGAACACTCACACGATCTGAGCAACTTGTTGACGAAAGCTAACAAAATATCTTATTACCGTACGGTACCACACGATACTATGATCATAAACAGAGCCACAATAAATACATCAATTTAAATTGTAGATTGATATTAACTCATTCATACTAACTTCATTTTACAAACAGATAACGTTTGCCTATTACTATTTACGTTCCTATCACGTTTCATTCAGGCACATTAAACACATGAACATGTCTATGTATAGCTACTTAAATATATGTGATCGATCGTATTAATTATTTAATGTTATCGATATCTATCATAACAACGTGGATAAACATGTATACACATAACGTCGGATATTGTATTCCAGTTAGTTATCGTCGCGGAATCTGCCAAGGACTGTGAACATGCGTTGATATTTATATTATCATAATAATAATGTGACCCGTAATACTTGTAAATGTGAAGGAAACTGGAAAGGGGAATATGTCTTTATCTAAAAATAGTGAACCTTCTATAAACTGGCACAATTAATACATTCATTTCAAAATACTGATATACACGATATGTTGTACAGGAAAATGTAACAAATGCGAAATCAATATAGTTTTTCGAGACCTTTAGTATACACGATGTGCTACCATATGTCGCAGTAACATTCCGTTTGTCGTTCACCATCATGGTGGTATTAAAGCTAAATGATAGTAGTTGGAAACGCCCCACACACAAAACATGAAATGAACGCTCTTATTACAACCAATGGAAAGAATATATGTTTTTACTTATATCATATAGGATTATACAAATTTGGCCAGGAAACCGCCTACTAATTGTTATATTGCAACCTCAGAAAACGATCAATGCATTAATAGATATCGCCGACGGTTGTATTTGGAAATGTTCGATGTACAACCCCCCCCCCCCCCCCCCCCCCCCCCCCCGCGTGGCAGAACGGCTATCTGCAAGATTCGCGGACGACTAAGTTCCGGCGAGCCAAACAGGGATAATAATAAGCGCTTTGAGCACCTTATATTAGGTGGATATTGCACAATATAAATATCCTATATTATTATTATTATTATTATTAAACAGGCTATATGCGCCGTTCAATCAAATCGGCGGCGGATGGAATTCCCTTTATTTGTTAGCATTTTACGATGTAATGGTTCATAATTTACCACATAAACCCTATTTTATACTATTTCAACCATGTTTATCAATTTGTTAGGCAAACAGAGCGGATTTCTGTAACTTTCCCATTACTGTCATTTGGCTTTTATGTATAACATTATTATGATTATAATATCCACGTTAAAAATCATTAATTTAGTCAGTCATTCAGGCAGTCATTTATTTATTCATCCATGTATTGATCTCGTAAAAGTTAAAACATATAGACAGTGCAATGTAACGAGGAAGTCAATCGATTCTATATATAAAATGGGTTCCATTCGATATACATAACGCTTAACTTGGCAAATCAAGAATAACTCAAGAATAAATATTCATAACAAGAATTTGTTTTCATAATCCTGCGAAGGGGTCGCTACTCATGAAAATTTAGAACATTTGATATACATAATTCACAGTGGAGTCACTACTCATGAGGGGCGCTATTCATACAACAATTTAGTGTCGTTATGCATATTGCAAGGAAGGGGTCGCTATTCATAATCGTATAATATGAAAGGGTCCAAACTCCCACAAAGAGAAAGAAGGTTCGTTTCTCATGGCATGGTGCAATGTATATTGGCAAACTTAAAAGAACTTGTAAAATGCTAACAGAACAGTGATTTGTAATTAATCATTATACAATAAGAGGATACATTTTATGATCAGCGACCCTGTTATTAATGTATGAATGGTGACCATGTTGTTAATGAATAATGACCCTGTTATCACTTGTTTGAATCGCGACTTGTATGAATAATGTCCCTCTATTTATATTATGAATAACGACCTCTTTAAGAAAATTATGAATAGCGATAAACCTTTTAAATTAAAGACGCGCGACCCATATGCTCAAATATTATTGTTCTGTTTTTGTTTATGAATAGCGACCCCTTTGTTGTATTATGAATAGCGGTCCTTAGGTTTAATTTAAATATACCGTTATGAATAACGACCCCTTATGAAGAGCGAGGTAACCCCTATGAAATTACATTAAACATGAAAACTCATAAACGCCCACTCTATTAAACATACAATATATGAGATCATGAGGATATACCATTAAAGGGACTTAGTAACATTGTCCAAATCCTCAAAATAAAATTGTAATTCTAGCGGTTCCCTCATACCTTGTTGTATTCGTATTAACAATCAAATCATGGAACAGGTTTCGGTTTTTCAAATTTCCCTTTCGTTACAAAGATATGTACGATCAAAGTATTCAGATAAGAAAAACTCCGGGTGAGTTTTTCATCCCTGTACAAAGTGAATGCAGTGAGTTAGTGAATATCACCCAATATCACTTTGCATTTTCGCTCATTACTTCAAGTTCAAGTTCAAGTTCAGTTTATTTAACACTTCATAAAAACAACAAATTGACAAGGTAAGAACAAAAGAAAATCAAGGAATACAAGTTCTACATACAAAGTATACAAAATACGGACAAAATTATAAAGTGTAAGGAGTCGGTAGAAAGGCTGTAATTGCCTTATGTAAAACCGACCCCAGTAAAGAAAAGTAACATGCATACAAACAATACATCTAGGTAAATATACAATAATAAAAGCCCCTTGTCTTGATGGGGTATAAATGTAATGCACGTTATAAATTATCCATATAATATTCAAACATGACTTGAAATTTTCACACAATACCCTGTGGACATATCAGATAAGAACACTATACATTGCATCAACCATTCATCACTTTTTGCACATGTCAACAAAGTTACTAGATCCCTTTAACCGTTAAAATAAAGGCCACGTGTAAACATGGTAAATGTTTAAAAGGGGTATTTCTGATCTGTACGGTATAGTGTCACATGTGGTTCCTGGCATTCCCCCTGACGACAGAAGATACAGACCACAACGTTGAGTGATGAGTCTACTATCTATTCGAATGGAAATGCCATTAGGGGAATCAAATAATTGTTCATAATTGTTGCTCGTTAACGTTAAATACATAAGTAAAGTATTTTGACTGTCAATCTTCTTTAAATAGTCAACCTTTCTTAAGTGGAACAATAAATTGATAACTTTTGTTTTGATACATTGATGCAAACAATCTGTTTGTACAGACGACGCAATAAGTACCCAATCAATAATGTTCGAACTTCGGAGACCTTTTTTTATCGAATGATTAATTTAAAATAGTTTTCTCTCGAACTGTCTCAGTAAAAGTTGTAAATGAATACACAGGTCATACAATGATAGTATATTATCTTATTTATCACGTTTGTTGTCATGTTGTTTTGTGTTCGAATGGTTCACAGTTCACACTTACTGCAAAAGCCATGCATTTAAGTTATTTTCTCTGCCTATAGCGTATAATACGTTACAAAATAGCGTGTATCCAACGTTGAGAGTGATGAATTGACTTCATAATATTAATAAACATGCTAAAAAAGTGATATTTGAGACTTCATTCCTATTCGTTGTAATTTTCTTCTTAATGGGGTGTGATTTTTTTAGAAAAGGAACACTGTTCATCTAGTAAAAAGGCGAAAATACTGCTCATCGAATCTGACTACAATCAAAAAGTGTTCATTGAACCTTAAAGAGACATGTCACAAATCAAAACTCAATTGATTCGTCTGTTATAGCCAACTATGGGAAAATCATCGCATGGTTAAAGTAATCATGAAGTGATCCATTATAAACTTTGTACAATTTCAACCAAAATCACTTGGAGCTTTCCCACTTCTCTTGTACGTTGTTGTTTGGCTTATGGGAACAGAATAATGAAATGGGT
The DNA here is from genome assembly GCA_037951105.1 of Echinarachnius parma. Classification (NCBI taxonomy): domain Eukaryota; kingdom Metazoa; phylum Echinodermata; class Echinoidea; order Clypeasteroida; family Echinarachniidae; genus Echinarachnius; species Echinarachnius parma. The sequence goes on along the minus strand of JBAMJV010000985.1, from coordinate 73,089 downwards.
TTTGATTTTACAAAACAGGTTTTGATTTTTTTCAAATGTCTAAATAATCATAAATATATACATTAAAGATTTAACTTCAGAGCGTCTAAGACGATTTCCGTGCCTAGTCCAGAGTATCTGAATTCGGATACTCAATCGTACATCGTATATCCAAATTCGGATATTTCACGCGAACGAGCGGGATCAAATCAGACATTGAATTGATCTGTTTTCACTATATAGGCTTTATTCTTTTTCTATGATATCATTCTAAAGAATCTTAAAAAGGAAATAGGAATATGATTGGGGTCTAAAACATTACCTTTTTGGGAAAATATAAAGTTAATGGATCACTTTAAAGTGATCCATGTACTCTGTCTAACCCTACGAAAATTAAGTTTGAGCTTCCACATTTCTCTTCTACCGTATTGTTTAGCTTATTGTAAGAGAAGAATAAAATAGGGTTAGATTTGTTCAAATGTCCCTTTATTATGAAGATATCTATCATTGAAAATCATTCAGCTCAAGACCGTCTACGGACGATCATAAAGGTCACGTCCGAATCTACGGCAAAGAAATCATAATTAGTTGTAAACTTTCACACATCTACATACATATCTTGCAATGATTTAGGTATAGGATTAAAGTCTCAAATGTCATTTTTGGCATCTAAGTACATGGATCACGGTTGCCGACATGACCTATGTTACTCAAGCATACGACCCCTGCCCCCCGTATAGAAAAAGAAAATATGTTCGTATACGCCACCTCACTGCTCAATGTGGTCACTGAATGGCACGACGCTGGGAGGAGAGTGGAAAGTGGTGATTGACCTCAATACAATAATCAGGGCAAGAAATGAACACATTATGCATAAAATACTGAGAGATTACTCGCAATTCAAGACGACTTGCCTACAGATACGCCCAAATCAGGCTAATGAGTATCCTTCGGGGAAAACCATTTCTATTCTGATAGAATCCGACGGGTTCCATTAAAAAATGGGCACACGGCATACCCTAAAAACCTCGAAATCATCATTCCGAGACATGCACATTCCGACCTCCTCTTTTTTTTGTGGCAATTACAAACAACATAGTCACACGTTCAAATTGTGCGTTGTTGTTGTAATTTATGAACTCTTATTTTGCCGTTGATCACCAATCTGCCTGGTCACTGCTGTGCCATGCGTGCCGGAATGCACATTCCAAATCTGCACAGATGATAATACGAAGCATGCCTGTCATTGTTGGGCGTGTGGGTTTTGTTGAGGTTGTGCTATGTCGAACGAAACTAAACGAACCCCGATTTATATTGGCAGCCATCCGTCATTAGAAACAACGGGAATCGAAAAATCTTAGTAAATAAATATGATTGTTTAATATGTTGTCATTATTTTGTGTGTGATTTGTTCCCTCGAGCAAATCTCTAATTGAGGTTTCTATAGTGAAATGTTAATGTTGATTATAGCTATGTAGCTTGTTATTGCACTTAATGATTAACTCAATTTGGATATAAAAACGTTGATTTAGCGCCTTTTGAAATTAAGCTCTTAATGTGTCACTTCATTCACCATTCTTCTTCATGCACTCCGCCAGCCGCACTGTTTACACTGGACCAGTGTCTTGAACACGAACTTTGAAATTAATAAAAACACATTGAGAACGGATGCATTAGGTACGGTTCGTGTTTATGTCGAAGGCTGCCTGCCATTAAAGGTATTTATGCGCAGGCATCAGTCCTATAGCTCCGCAAAACAATCCATTAACTACAACGATACAACGTACACCCAGTTTGTGAAGTTCATAGTGATGAACATAATATTACACCCACACCCTTTTGGTGAAAGGAATAATACATATTTGGTGTATAGGGCGCTTGCATATATGTTGCTGTTGTGCAGTGATGATAAACTAAGAGTACCATTCGAACCCAAAAAACACATTAATTACAAAGATAGAATACACTCTGTTGTATTAAAAGCTTTTTCGAAACAGCTGAAATATCAATAAATAAAATCAGATTGGAATAAATGATGTGGCCCAACATCTATTAAATAATCTAAGAAAACGGTTATAAATCCTACACATTTTTGAAAATATACCAAAGGGGGCTTACATTTGTTTTTGATGATCTCACTATTGAATGAGTATTTAACGAAACATCATATTCACATTTTGTGATAAAACTTGTTAAAAACTTGTAGGTGTCTGAAGGGCGCCCTATTGTGTTAACGGCTGATTTAAACAAAAATGAAAACAACCCTGTAACTGTGGTTTATATGATTGTATGTTTGTGATCTGATATGTCCAATGAGGAATGTGTGCAAATTTCACGTTAAATTTACATTATTAGGCCGAGAAATAAGCGGAAATGCAAAGTGATATTGGCTAACTCATTGCACTGGCGCTGTTCATTGTTGTAACCTTCCAGTGAATAATTATTATTCTAAATACAAATATCGTTAATATCTCTTTAAAGTATATAAGAGATATTCGAAAAACCAAATCCTGACCCATGCTTCTATTGGTAATACGAATATAAGGTATGTGAGAACCACCATACTTCCTAGTAAGTTATGTGGAAGTGGACACTGTTATACTATATCCCTTTAACATTGCCCTTTTAAGCTGCGTTCCCATTAGAGCGAACTTTCGCCGCGAATTTCCGCAGTGAACACTTGCACGGACCAAATCAGTGTTATTTATATATTATTCATATATATTATTCATATTACATGGCGGATATTCGCAAGCGAATTTTTCAAATCGCTCCTCAGAGCGATTTTTTCAATAAATCGCTGCGAAAAAAAAAGATTCGCCGCGGAAATTCGCTCTAATGGAAACGCAGCTTTAGTACTCCTCCTGATGTCAGTAATGGTTTTACTATTCCTACGCAACGATGAGCAGGATACCAACCTTGAAGACATCATAAACATATCGACTTTATCACCATGGCAACGCGCTTGTCAGCATCCTTACTTCCTGTCCACTTTGGAATCTGTTTGTGTGTTCAGTTTAATTATGAAAATCCCTACATCATTTATTGTACTGGAAGCATAAAATAAACATTTGCTTCTGCTAGTCCTTTGCACGCTAGTGGATATGAGCTCGGCATATGGAGTGTGTTAGTAGTCATGGATATATGGAAAACGGGGCAGTTTACTAAAAGACGTGACTGTCATAAATAATTATATAAATGTTACTAAAAGCGATACAAATGTATAAATAATGATATTTCATTTTCTGACAGCGTTGAACATTCATCAATATTTAAATCAATATGTGAACGTGTATTTACGAAGCCATTACGTATTGAACACCTACGTAGGTACTGTTATCATTGCCAGTGTTGTCCTAAACTTCATTTCATTTGAGCATTTATTCCGTTTCAAATTCAAGTTAAAAAATACATGATTTCAAGGATTCATATACAATAAAAAATAAAAAAAGAAAACATTAAACAGCTTATTACAAAAGCATTACAACTATTTAAATGAACGGCATACACAAATAACACACACACATAGAAAAAGAGAAACGAAAGCGAGATTTACAATATGAACCATTCAAGAAATTTGTTTACAAAAATTATTAATCAATGATTTCGGAAAAGGGGTGCACAATTAAAAGCCATAAAGAGGCTTGATAAGTTTCGTGCACACCAGATTATTTAGTTTAATTCATAAGTAATAACTTTAAAAGTTTGACAAGTCAAATGGTCTTTATAAAATAAATCATGACATAATACCTAAACTGGCGCCCCTCGGGGGGGGGGGGGGGGGGGGGCTACACAGCCCAGCCACCGCCACGAACAAAAATATGAACTGTGTTATAATAGTTTAAAGCTATTGGTTTGTGAACTTTCAAGAAATGGCAAAATATTTTGTCTCGCATACGTTTGCACATCTAGTAACATTGTCCAAATCAACAAACCTTAATTATAAATATAAAGGTTCTTTCGTACCGTGATATACCTGTATTACTAATAGGAGTATGGAACCGGTTTTGTTTTACAAATATCCCTTTCGTTAACAAGATATTTACGATTGAAGTGTTCGGATTTTTAACTATTCACTGGAACGTTATAACTGTGTACAAAGTCAGTGTAATGAGTTAGGGAATACCACTTTGCATTTGTGTTAATTTCTCGGCCATTTAGCACAAATTTAAAGGGAAATTTTCTCACCATATTTAGAGGACATTTCGAAGCACAAAGCTACACTGTTTGTTAACCATTCATCACTTTCTGAACATGCCCACAAAGTTATTATATCCCCTTAACGCTCTAAAAACCCGTATCGAGTAACCCACATTCCAAAATGTCCCCCATCCCAATTAGCCCACAAACTGGATCATGTGTTCTATTTAAACAGTAGCAATAATGTTGTGAAACTAAGCAGGCAGTCAAGACAAAATCGAACAAATTGAAGCCAGTTTCAAAGCCAAGATCAAGGCTTCACGTGTCAGGGTGGGATCCACAACTGTATTATGGAGTGGGTATAGGGAGCCAACAGTAAATATGACGGTGTAAACATATGTGTCCGATTGCGCTGTCGACTCGAGGTGTGGGGGGGGGGGGGGGGGGGGGGGGGCAGCAGGTAAGGGTAGTATTGCCTTGGAGAATATGACGGAGGGGGGGGGGGGGGCACTGGCGTACTGGTGGGGGGCTTGGGGGGGGGGGCTCTTACCCCCCAGCCCAAATAAAATTCCAATCATGGCTTATATCTAATTCGATACCCAAAAAAATTTAAAAATATTTCTTTAGACAAGATAACTAAGATTTTGCTTCATGTCAAATCAAATTTCCTTCCCAAGTATGCACCAGATAGCATGATTTCAAGTAAAACATTGTAAAATCACCCTTACCGTGCACGGGCGGACACCCACCTTCGATCACACCCTCCCATCACCCTTCCCCCTCTCGGTAATTGTTTCGCTACCTCGGGAATCGGTCTTGTCTACGTCTGGAATACAATGTTCATGTTGTTGTCCGTTGTCGTATCATAAATAATGTGGCTTTTGATGCACTGTTTGAACTGTATATTATGTCACTTTGCGAATATTATTTTGGGGGTGCGTATTTGACGCATTTACCCACATTATAGTACATGTCGTCAAGTCAGAATTTCCTATCTGCACCATATTGCACAGTTTCAAGTCCCAAAATGCAAAAGCTCCCTACCGTGGGAGGGGGGGGGGGGGGGGGTGATACCCCCCTCCCACACCTTCCCCCGCTCAGTCGCTTCGCTCCTTCGGGCTTGGTCGCTTTGCTCCCTCGCAATATCCGGTGGTGATGCGGATTTGGTTTACCCCCCCCCCCCCTCCCCCCCAAGGTTTTTGCTCATTACGCCACTGGTACTGCCCCACCCCTCCCAGCCCTTTTTAGCTACACCATTACATGAATTCGTCTAACAGGAGCACTTAGCATGAATGCTGACCTCATAAATGTAGTGGCCTTGGAAATGTGCTGGCGTAGGTGGAGTGTTCAAATAGACATAGAATCATTTGTAAAATATTGTATAATGTGGCTCTCGAATCCTGCATGTGTGAGTAGAAATACAACATTATGTAGAGCAAGTGAGTAATATATTTTAGTTAAAATTATTATACAGAAACACAAATATAACTAACATGGAAAATGCAATACACAATGAACATCCATTTAAAGGGGGCAACCAGTTCTAGAATGGTGTCGCTTCTCTTAAACATGATTAGAATAATCACTTTTACGACCAGCAATAAATAGTTTTTATCAACACGGCCCCATTATGAAGTTTCTATTGATATTCTAGAAATCATGCAATACGAGTTCGGACAAAATAATGTTTAAAATATTTGTTTGGAGAAGATCTGCAGTTAGATTAAAGGAGGGGGGAAATCCCGGCTTTGATTCAGGTTTATAGCTTTAAATATGTGCCTTTATTGATATACCACACTCTTTTTTTCAAAGAAATCCTTAAGTTTGGGAAAAAAGGTAAATTTCATGCAACTTTTTTGCTTTCTTTCGCATCGGCGTTCCATGCTCCTAAAAAAAGTCATTTATAGCAGAGCGGGAATGTGCGCACGTGTCACCCGATTCATGACATCACATGCAGACCGCAACGCGGAGGAATGTGCATTGTTTACATGCAGAGCCTATGACTTGCTTGTAAAACAAATTCGTTTTTGCTTGTAAATTGAGGTTTTACTGAAAATGTTCAAGAATTGCTAAGAAATGAATTGTAGCAGGATGCAGCTACACATCTGAGTGTATATCGTCCATGATATAAACCTGAACAAATGTTTGCAAATATTGAAACAAATGGAAATAATATCTCTGTGTCAACGTGAGTATTGCACTCAGCGTGTACGTCTATGACCGAGCTAAACTGCGATTGCCTGCAGGTGACGTCACAAAGATGACGTCATTTTTTGTTCGCCCGGGACTCAGTTTTTTTTACGGGGGTTCCGAAAGTGAATTTACAAGTTGATTTTTTTATTTTACCGGGTTTTCCCACGAGGAAAATATGTTTGTATTAGTAATCTTCATGAAAATCTACCTTAGATACAGTAAAACCCAATTTTGAGGCAGTTTTCTTGTCACCATACCTTTAAGAATACAATCTGTCCTCTCGAATACACTGCTGAGTAAGGGGATCTGCTTGGCAAAATACGCCACAATTATGGGAGTTTTCTCGAAGTTAGCATTCGATAACAGCATAATTAAACAGACCCATGGCTTCTTCATGCACCATGCAGTTATCATCTGTTTTTGAATGAATTACAATAGCCAAGCTAATGGGTAAGTTCCTCAAATCCCCCCCCCCCCTCCCGTGGCCTTATAAGTCCAAAATGATGTAGCCTATCCAGTGAAGATGTTGGTGGGCGGCCACGCAGGGGAGAGAGCGTGGAGCCGGAGGAATGCAGAGCCGTATTTCAAGGCTCTGAGGGAATGGAGTTTTAAAATACTAGCTATGAAGGGAAGATTTGCCATTTTATTCCAGAAATAAAATCTAAAATCTAGGAGAACATTCGGCAATGTGATATTCCCGAAAACAAAATCAACGTCTTTTTGCATGTACATGTATATTGTTTAGTCTAAGCAATATAACACTTACCAATACTAATCTTTGGTGGATGCTGAGTTCGATCAGAAAACAAACATTTTCGAAGAGGTATTGTAATTATAAGATGACAAATTAATTAAAAATCGAAATCATGCTCTACACATTCTGAAAGCACATCATCCTGGCATGACTGTTCTTATACACTTTGTCTTGACCGGTTGACTAAAAAAAAAAGTCGTCATCTAAAGAATGTTGTAAACAGGTATGTACGTTTCACCCTGTTATGTATAGATTTCGTTTGTAAGAATGCAGAAAACAGTCTCAGCTTGCACATTGCGATGTATGTCTTTGGTTGAAAAAAATACTACCGGCGGTGATAATAATATTTGCAATCGCAAGGGAATGTTGCCTCTGGTTTATAATAACATTCACTCGGGAGTGCATTCAACTGATAAGATAAGTTACTTAAATCAATGTAGCGTACCTTTCGGATTCCTGGTAAACTGCGGGGAAAAAACCGAGCTATTCAATCGTTTTACATTTTCTCAGTATCTGCTGCGCATATATCTTTTGTTTTTCATCCAGTAATGGGAGAGGAATAATGAGTGTCCTCAGACAGAAACCCAATACAACACTAGTCAGAAACAACAGACTCTGTATTAATGAGGTTTTCTATCTGAACTATAGCTTCCTTATACCACCCATGCACCCCTATATCATGGAGACGGCCGGTTGAGTAAAACGCAGTCTCAGTCTGTGCCTGGAGGAAAACGCCGGAACAGGGACGGATGTTTCGGTATACCAGGACAACTGGCATAATTAATGCAGCCCAACCCAATCCGTAAGCCTACAACTCCGCTTTCTCCAAATGGCCGAACTTTGTGAGGCAGCCATTGCATATCAGTGATATCTGAGCAAAATTGTACGGTACACCATCTCCAATAATCATATCAGGATGATGGTCCTACTTAAGAAGGACCCACTAAGCGCTCAACATTTCGATCAAAAACTTATCTTGAATGACGTCCATTTTACGGTACGAGAACTGTCCTTGAAACCAGTGTACCTATATATAACATCCTGGGTCAGGTTTTACCAGTTTTCCTAAGTTACAAACAAATCACATGACACCGGATGAAGTACTCCTGAAGATGGTTAGAACATACTGATCGGAATTATTAGTGATGAGCGGGTCCCTCTTAGGCCCACCACTCTCCTAAGAACGCCTAGTAGTGTACCGTAAACTTTCTCTCCGAGTTATCTTCGCCATGGAAACCTGCACAGATTCGCTCGGCAAGATAAGAGAACGGCAAGATACACTTAGCGAGCGGAAAGCGAGAATGGCGGACACAAAGCTGCATATTATGTGAAAAACGGCTGTACACAATTCTATTTGTTCGATCACCGATAGTATCGCATTGCACTATATCGCCACGATATATGCGCCATCTAGCCGACATTGATTATAGAATAGTGGGAAACCGCTATTTTCACGATAGTGGAAAAGCGAAAGTGGTCCTGACTGCTGATGAAGCTGTTTCCTGAGTGAGGTGAGAACCTTCTGGGGTACCTTTCCTATATAGTCGGATAGTGCGGCGTAGTTACATGTTTCTAGTTATATAATGTTAATATAAATGTAGTTTTATTTTGTTTGTGTGTATAATTATAATGAAAATACCGTCACAGTACGTGTAATTTCTTAATCAAATGATAGTATTTAGGTCAAGGTCGATAGAATTATATAATGTGTGATCAACAATCTAATCCACTTTTCCATATTATATTTTGAAGGGCGCAGTATAACGGTGAATGTATCCCAAAGAAATGTACGATTATGCTTCAGTATGTGACGGCGGTGGTGATGGTGGTAGGTGGTGCGTATTGCGGGGCGGGGAGAGTGGAGGCTATGCTTCATATTAAAGGGATGGCGCATAATCTCAATGTGTTATAATACATACATTATTTGTGAAAATTGGGTCGGGGGTGGGGGCATGATGAAGTACAACGCATTCCCACTGCGAGGGGGGGGGGGGGGGGGGGGCGGGGGCGGCAATGCCCCATACCCTCTTAGGTATGTATTTTTCACTGAGTGTCCATCTAACTTCCATTAGCTGTCGCTGTCGGTAACAATAATATCCATGTCACTGTAATTGGACAATATCATATTCTTGCGAATGGAATATCACGATTCAAGTAAAATATAATATACATTAAATATATGCGAGACAAACAACATTCTACATACTATATTGAGACGTGACATTCAAATCAATCACGACATTGACCTTCGCGCAAATACTGCAGAATTATTTGTGTCATTTGCCTGGAGTATGTTAAGTGTGTCTCTTAATTCGTTTCCAAGGAATGTTTGTTTCTATAGACGGCTTCATAAACCGATGCCAACTAAAGCATCGGCGTAGGAGGCACATGTTGTATTTCGTTTTTCGTTTTTCGTTTTGTTTTATTTGAATTATGGCTGCTATTTACCCGAATTTATAACATGTTTTTCCCCATTTCCAAAAATCTCGGGAAGGGGGGCGTGATTGGAGGGCTGCAACCCCCGACTCGTAGACCTATATGTTAAAGGCAAATGCCAGTAGTGGGAAACGCCCCGCACACCAACAATGAAATGTACGCTCTTATTTCCAGTCATGTGAAAGAACATGTTTTTACTATACGGGATGATACAAATTTGAAACCGCCTACTAATTGATTATAAAAGTCATTTACTGTAAATTGATATCGTCGACGGTTGTATGTGGATACACCCCCGTGCGCTGCGTGCTAATCCTATGGCAAATGCGGCACATGGACTTTTCGCACGAGCGTATCGCACGAACGAGCGTATCTAGATGTGGCCAGCGTAGACGGGCCAAACTGACGGTGAATTTAGGCTCAAAGACGGTCAGCGGCTTTCAAAAACGTTTTAACTGATAGTTCTGCATTTAACGATACTAAGGTTCGGATTTCTCCACACACGCCCCCTTTTATGCTATTTCAACAATACTAATAAATTAGTTTGGCCAATAAAGTTATTTCCGATAATTTTCCTAAAACGAGCATTTGGCTTTAAGGATTGAAGTGGTCTTCTCATGCGGCTTAAAGAAGACCGCGCAAGGTCTTTGGTGCGAGTAATTGGCTTGAGAGGAGGCGAAGTGAGAAGCTAAATTATTGCCACGATTGAGAGGCACTCTAAGAAGGGAGAGCTAATGCCTTTTTTGTTCAATTCCACTTTATATAGACTTTAACCCAGTCATTGCCAACGGGAACATGTTGTGCCACGTACTGACTGTAATGTTAATTGCGATAACTAGTAATCAATGGTTAAAGGGATAGTTGAGTTTTGGTAAAGAGGGCACTTCACAAAATATTTTGTTGTGAGATAATGAAAAACTGACTGTCAAATTTGAAAGAACATATTACAATTTTAATGACAGAAAAAACTTTATTTGATCAAAATCGGTTCAGAAACGGCTGAAATATCCATAAACGTATTTGTATTCAAAAGTTCTCCGCCCGGGGACATTTTGACATGCTTATAGACTACTTTGAAAAAAAAATCTAAATATGATTTTAAAAAGTTGTTGATGTTTTTTCTATTGAATAATTATTTTAACAAAACATCAAATGCACAATTTTGTATGAAAAATGGCTAAAACCAATGAGTTTTTTTAGAGCGCCCTCTTGAGGGCGCATTCACAATACACATAATTATAAGCATTCGAGGCCAGGGATAGTATATGGGGGTTAGCCGGATGTTTAGATGGAAAATAAACAAATTAATCTAGAAAAGGGCTGGCATTAAAAACACATAATATTAGTACACATAAACAACCGATCAACCTATTCCGATGACCATGACATTTGCATGACATGGCAATGATCATTACTGTGATTAGCCGAACATATTTATCAACTTGTATCATTATTTTCTCCGGGGGGCACAAGCATGCATGCATGCAGACTAAAATAAAATGCAATTATTGGTCACGGGATAGTTCGGCCGATTTAAGTGATAAGTCATCATCATCTTACAAACATGTGGGTTGTATTTTTTTTTTTTTTTTTTTTTACAATGCGGTCGAAAATGATTTATCATGTTATCCGCCACTAATGCATCGCGTCTATGTTTATCGCTCAGATTACACTGCTCACCTTGAAATCATATATAGGAATCGGTATATATGTTTACGAATGTTGACGTCTGACGTCAAATCACTAAGATGCGGATTGAAGATGGGAAGATGATATTAAAGGTACCACTTATAATAGTTGTTTATTGGCATCATCCACAATTCGCATGTTAGGTAGAGTTCCTGTGGATTTCAGGTTATGCATTTAAAAATATCTATACACTAAAGTATTGTATTACCAGTGACGTCACAAAACTCACTTTATAGTGTTAGGGTGATTCCTTAACTTTGTTAAAGTTCAACCAAAATCACTTGGCAATTCTCACACTTCTATTGTTCCTTGTTATTTGGCTAATGGCAACAAAATAATGATATGGGTTTTGAATTTTTCAAATGTCTCCCTAATTATGGTGATATGGTGAGATTTCGATCGTAGTCAGTAGTATCCAAATTCGGATACTTCACACGAACTATCAGGATAAAATCAGACATCGATTTACTCTGTTTCAATAGGTAAACATTATTTCCTTTCTATTAAAAGTTTGCCTATCATCCCCGGAATCTTCCAATGACATTGGTATATAATAATGTTTGAAGACTGAGGTGTCACTTTTGGGAACAAAATAATATAAAGTTAATGGATTACTTTAATGTTTACACGAATGTCTTTTTTTTTGTAGCGTTTAAATAGTTGTATATGTAATTTAAATGTCAAATTCATGTTTATGTACGCACAGCATTTTTAGATGGATCTGCATAGTATGGACAATACATGCAACCTTTTCAATTAAACTCGATAAAGAATAATTAGCCCTCAAGTCGTTTTACTGCATATAAATATTAAGTATGTACGTATGGGTTATGAGACCTTTTACTGTTCTTAAAGTGTATCGCACGGCTGTTGTTTTTATTTTTGTTTATGATTGTGTTGTCACCTTGGTATTACTAGAAAATAAAGTTGTTACGTGCACGTAACAAACGTTATTGCCTCAGAAATCGGATATTTTCCCTGGAGGTTTGGCGAATGGCGGTCCCATTAAAAGTGATTCCACCCCATCTCCCCTTCTCTATTTATCGCTCAGCCAATTATTGTGTAGGATGAGGAGCTTAGCCGCATTTCACCTATCTCCATCCATACCAAGATATCATGCTATGAGTGGTATGATGGCGTAAAGGGATGAGGCAAGAAAGAAAGACAAAAAAGACGAGCACAGCATCGTAGGCCTCCTGATCGAGTTCCTAATCGAATTATCTTATCCAATTCTAGACATTCCGCCACCTTAATCCGACCTCGGTGTGTAATTATGCCTCTTACTATAGCTCAAAGGAAGATAGACCTTTTTTTTCCTCCCTCAAGCTTCCTCCCTGGAGTCGATGCTAAATATTTGTTTACCCTCCTCCCCTCTCAAATTTAAAATGCAATAATGAGTCATGATGGAGCAATTGCTGTTATTTTTGGATTTGATTAGTCCAAATGAAATGTTCCATTTTTAACTCAACGCCATGCAATTTCCGCACCGCCCCAGTTGTGTATAAAATAGGATTAGAACAACATACGACGAACTGGCAGCATATATCCGCATTACAAAAAAAAACGACAGCAAAAATATAAAGCCGAGCTTGATATTAATGATCAATAGTTACAGAATTCTACCATTATACAACAACCATTATTGAATTCAACATTCAACTCATACAGTAATTGTCGTTAACATACAGATTGGTATGCATTATATCGTATGAAAAGTGAAAGCAATGTCATTAGTGGATTGGGTGATTGGTTGAAACATTCAGTAAAACTTGCATCGGCAAAATTAAATGACAGACAGACATGAATAAATCGATAGTTCAACATTGTTGTACAACATTCCCACAACCTTGTAACATTGTATAGTACACGGCCGAGTGCAGAGGAAGACGGATTAAAATTTAAAAGGGAGGATGTACACTTTCCTACGCTTGTATTGTTTGTTTGTTTGTTTGTTTATTTCCGAAATCACAACAATAAATACAGCAATGAAGTGCAACGGGGGATGACCCAATTCAGCAGAATTAAAAAAACAAAACCGCTGTTCTTCCTTGGGGTCCCACACACATAGCAATACGCAGATCGATTGAAACATTAAAGTATCCTTCCTCAACAACGTTACATCATTATTAATGTAATATATCGTTATGCTCTCAACTTCATAAATCAATAATTATACATTTGCTCAACATGCCACCAACTCTGTAACATCGTATAATGAATGGCAGAGTACAGATGAAGATAAATTAAATATTAATACGGGAGGGTTGTTAACTTTACCAATCCATTATGAACACACAGTTAAAGTGCATGGATGACTGATTGAAACAATAATGTAACTTTCCTGCTTATGCGTATATCATTATTAAAGGGGCAGTTCAGTTTTGGTTTAGAGGGCATTTCAAGAAAATGTATTAGTGCAGAATTTGAATACGCACACAGTTGTAAAATCGGTTCAGAAACGTCTTTTAAATATCCATATATAATTCTGATTGGAATACATGTTGGGGAGCTAACGTGTATAATAATTCAACCACGTTTGTGTTCTACCATTCAAGCATCATTTGATTTAAACTGTTAGTGTTTAATGATAATTGACAAGTTTTACCTACTTAAAATTCAGTTTGACCAGAACTGTACGATATTAATTAATTAATTCAACGTTGTATCACTTTTTAACAACTCCGTAACATTTAGTATTAGGCCAAGTCGGGTAAAGAGGAATACAGATGAAGATTCGAAACGAAGGGTGTAAACTTGCACAAGCCTATACACTGCAAAAACGAGGGTGTTAAATTAACACCCACTGGTATCTATATCCGACAACACCAGCCCGGTGTTGTCAGATAAAGATACCAGTGGTGTTAATTTAACACCCTCGTTTTTGCAGTGTATGAACGCATATCAAACCACGGTCCGATGACTGATTGAAACAATATATATATAATAGCGTAACTTGTCTCAGCGAAAATCCATTATTCTTAATGTTATAGCGTTCAGCTCACAAATTGATAATTAAATAATTCAACATTTTACAACATTCTCGCCACTCTTTAACACCGAACATGGTGACGGACTGGATAGAGATGAAGACGTAGAGAAAATTGAAACGGGAGAGTGCAAACTAGGTATCATAAAGAACGTGCGGTATCTAATATTAATTGCTAAAAACTTATCTACATAATTCAATTATGATTAATCAATATTTCAACGGTAATTAAGGTATACAACATGTTAACCAATATGCACCTGGTACGTGACAACACACCGACACTGAGGGACACACATACAAAATAGATGAACAATTAAAGGGGTAGTTTAGTTTTGGTAGAGAGGGCGCTGCACATCGCAATTTGTTTGTGAGGTAATGAAAAACTGAGTGTCGAATTTGAGAGAACATGCAATTTTAATGGCAGAATAAACTTTATTTGGTCAAAATCGACCCAGAAACGGCTGAAATATCAATAAATATATCTGATCTTATAATTATTTGGGGCCCAAATAATTAGATGATTTTTTGAAAAAATTAAAAAAATGCTTGCACTTTTTCAAAATTTTTTAAAAGCGTTTTTTAAATGGTTGTTGATGATCTCACTAGTTAATCATTATATCAACAAAACATCACATGCATAATTTTGGTTGAAAATGGTTGAAACCAATGCCTTTTAAAAAAGCGCCCTCTTGTGTTTTAATGGCTCTTTTTTAATGATAACAGGCGTTTTACTTGGTCGTTTGTAATTTTGTATACCTTTCGAGCATGGTGGAGTTATAACTATTAGTTTATAATGTTACTGTGCAGGTTTTGGCTACTAAAGTTCAGCCTTACCAAAACTAAACTACCCCTTTAAACCTAACAACTTTAACAAATTATAGATTGCCTCAGTGAAATGCAATGCAGAATTAATTTTGGTCACTGTTCATCTACCCTTTAATGTTATTAAGCATGTATACATGTAAATAATTAAACATTTTCATCAATCTTTTGCATGGGAGAAGGGGAATTACATCATGATCATTAAAACGGCGGGCTGTCTCATCAATCCTGGATCGATAATCCAACGATGCATTCCTCTAAAATAAATATTATTTTATTGCATTAATAATTTGCCCTGTTAATAAACATCATTCTCGTTACTCTGCAAACTCGAGTATTTATTGTTTATGACAACAGGTAAGAATTAATAATACAAAAAGTCACATGCCTTGTTAAAGGGGTAGTTCAGTTTTGGTAGCTGCACAACACAATCTTTGTGTGAGGTAAAGAACAATTGAGTGTCGAATTCGAAAGAACATGCAATTGTAATGGCAGAATAAACTTTATTTGGTCAAAATCGGTTCTGAAATGGCTGAAATATCAATAAATATATCCGTTCGTAATAAATTTGGGCCCCAAATTTGTTCGATGATTTTTTTAAACAATTTAAAAAATGCTTACACTTTTTCAAAAAAATTTCAAAAGTGGTTTTTAAATAGTTGTTGATGACCTCTCTATTCAGTAATTATTTCAACAAAACATCACATGCATAATTTTGTATGAAAAATGGTTAAAACCAATGCCTTTTTAGAGAGCGCCCTCTTATGTTTTAATGGCTCTTTTTGAATGATAACAGGCTTTTTACTTAGTCGTTTGTAATGTTGTATACCTTTCGAGTTTGGTGGAGTTATAGCTATTAGTTTGTAATGTTACTGTGCAGGTTTTGGTTACTAAAGTTCAGCCTTACCAAAAATGTACTACCCCTTTAAAGTCCATTGTCAATAATGAATTGCTTATATTTCCACACCCAATGTCTAATAATATATTCTTAATAAGTGCATAGTAGCCGGTAGCATGGTAGTCGGCAAAATCGAATAATAAGTTTGATGATCACGCGCAGGCTGAGAAAGTTAAACAAAAACGCTGAGTTTTATTGCATAAAACAATATACTCCGGGGTTGTCAATTTCATATGAAAAACAGGATTGTACAACACAAAATAATGCTTTACAAACGAAACATATCTCATTCCACATCGAGGTATATTGCTGAAGGATCACTAATGTATATCAAACTATTGTTGTCGTTTTCGTTTCCGTTTTAGAAAATACTATTGCAAATATTTCCAATTGACTAAACTGTAGATATTGCTTTTTTGCAGGCAAATACATCCAAATAAATGTGACATTCCTCAGCAACGCCCACTGTCAACTATTCATTGATTTAACTATCAGTCGATATTCATTAGTACTCGGGTTGATTTTCTCCTCGGCAAACAGTAAAACGAGAGGGAATGACATCAAATAAAGTGAACAACTATCATGCTCCATCAACAATGTACGGATCGATAGGATGGCGGTCGATGACACACAAGGACGTTCAAAGTGAACCATTAACTTCTTGTCCAAAAGTTTCATTTCAGACTTCGATCATACACCAATATCATCGTACGACCCTTCTGAATGATGTGCACGATGTGTGGAAGTTTCATTACAAAAAAGAAAACCGTTTACCTAAAGAAAAAAGGTCAAATTTATGTCAGATTTCATTTACCTTATACCCATTGATTTTGAGTCAAAGTGAGTGCCAAGCCATCGAATATATACCAGATCCTTCGTCTGGGCTGCAAATGACAAGTACATTACTGTTACATGAAGCTAAATACTTCATAAAACAGGTGGGCGAGAGCGGGAACAGATACAAGCTAGGATGAACAAGAACAAAAGAGGGGACATCTAGAGGAGGGGGGGGGGGGGGATTAAAACAGGAACGGGCAAGAGTGGACAGGAACGAAAGAAGTGCACTAACCCATTTATTTTGACAATAATCGAATAGATTTCCGGAACGATTTTTTCCACTCTGTCATGAATATCTCCATTATCATGAAGACATATTCCATTTGTTATGTTACCATGAGCCAAACACAAAGTATAACAAAGTGTACACGCTCCAAGTGATTTTTGTTGAAATTGACCACAAAGCTAATATGTACCCCAGGCCTTAATAATCCATTAATGGTGGGAACGCTGTGTATAACATGTATTAAAAGCATTGGATTTATTAATATCTGGACGGGTACAGCATATCGGGAGAAAACATGTATTTTGTATGAATTTGATAAAGACATGACATACATAACTGTTGATGACGGTCTCATGTAATAGGTCGTATTCGTACTATCAGTGTGTTTATTAAATACCTGATTAATGTCATTTCAAATGTTTTAATGTAAGAAGATACCTTTAAAGCTTGTGTTCGAAGCAGAGCCTTAAATCATAAAATGTAATTAAATGTGAGACTAGATAAATCGTAAATATTCAAAAATATGTACTGGTGATAGGGTTTTAATAAATATGTCACGATTAAGGACAGCACCGGGGAAATCTAATTTTTCCTCCACTAGTGAAAAACACTTTATGACATTGAGTCACATTTTGGTGCGAGCACAGAATACATATTAATGTCTCGAAGCAGTGGTGTAGCGTGTGATTGCTACTTATCGGGGTACGGCCTTCATATGTAGTTGCGTACTCCAGGCTTTCTGTATAATTGTTTCTATTATTGTATGTGAAGGTCACGTGCCCCCATGCCCATGCTCCCCGTTACTACACCAGTGTCTAGAAGCCATCTCATCGTCCTGTGACGTGCATTGGTAAGATTGATGACCGACCGCGTCATGATCTGTATTAGGCGCGTTGCACACAACCTTTGATGCGATGGTCACCCTTTTCCAAGTGATAAATCCACAATTTATCTCATTCCAGGGATGCCGCCACCTTATCCCTCTCGATTAAAGAAAACGGTCATAAAGTGAGTTGTTCGCGTGAATATTTTATAGCCCTGTTTTCGTAGAAAGGGCGCAATAAAACTGCGTATCATAGCTACGCATGTAAGTAAGGCATTTTAGGTCGTGAATTTGGGCGTCGATCATGTATTCTGTAAGTTGACACTGGCGGAGGCTGGAGACGCAGGCATGTTTACAGCTAGCGAATGAAACATTACACAATGTGGTTTTCGCTTGCGATAACTTGATATCAAATGTGCAAAAAGAAATGTTGATAGCATTACATTTTGATTTAGTGGAACGAATGTTTATACTGGTAAATATATTGCGGATATAGTATCGGAAATAATATCGCTAGTGATATTCGTTTGTCTCGCAATGTATGGTCAACAATGAATCTGAAAGATCACGACGTTTCGTATGCTACTGCAATACTTTGTCAAGTGATATAAAGTAACGTAAAACACTCCTATTTATGCTCTCATGCGGCTCCAAACCGCGTTATCTCGCATGAGCGAGTTGTTCCTAATTGGTCCATAACGGGCAAATTCTATTGGCCGGTGTACACGGGTGCTAAACCAATCAGCGAGGCGCTGGCTCGGCTTGCTTGCTAGGCGGGAACAATAGCGAGGATGGGATGACCGCAGACGATGAGAGAAACCCCCTGGTCTTCACGAGGCAACCCACCGATGGCGCGGGATGTTCTGCAGTGAACGACGGCGCATAGAGGACCTCTGCAGTGAACGACGGCGCAGAGAGGACCTCTGCAGTGAACGACGGCGCAGAGAGGACTAGTCTGCAGGGTTCACGCTGATTACAGAACTTTGCACCTGACCGCTCGGGTAGATTGTCCGCGCTGGAGACCGAGCTTAAGAGGACAGCTCGGATAGAGGTGTGCGTTGACAGCTCGGACTATCCGTGCTGGTGACCGAGCTCTTTGATGACAGCTCGGAGAGGTGACCTGCGATGACAGCTCGGATAGATTACCGTGCTGATGACCGAGCTTTGTAGATGACAGCTCGGAAAGATGGCCTGCACTGATTACCGAGGTAGCGACCGTTGGGATAATGCGGGATCAACGGACCAACATATGGGTCATGAACATTTAAGAGAGACTTAATAGCCTTGACCCACACATTGGGGTATAGTGTAAGGTGCTTATAAACATTTGAGTATGCTTATGACACCTTGGACTTTGTAAATTATTCATAGTACTGATTATGAAGTAATTTTGTTGTATTGTGTTTTTTGACCTTGTCTGCAGGTATTTTTTTAGAATTTCTCGAGGTAGAGGCCTGATTAGCGTGATGCAGAGCCATGAGAGATCGATCTGCAGAGAGTTTTTGCCTCCTTGTTGGCTCTAGGGCAATCGGTGGACTTTGCAGATCTTCTTCTGGGCCGATTGCAGATAGAGAAGTTTAGTGGAGACTGTCGGGATGGCACTAAAACGCCTTTCTCCAATTGGTTTGAGGAGTTTAATCTCCTGGTAGGGCCATTCCAACTGAGTGATGAGGGGAAGGCTAAGGTTCTTGTGGACAACCTCACAGGGCCAGCAAGAGAGGAGGTTGAGTACTGCCTGTCCGAGGAGCAGAGATGTAGCTTTAATGAGATTGTGAAGGCTCTCAGGCGTTGTTTTAGCAGGTCTTGTTTCATTCCCGTGTTCAGGGTGAGGATGAGGATTTGGCGGGTTTTAGTAGGTCTCTCATGCGTCTGTATGCAAAGGTTGTAGATGCAGCAGACGATGAGGTGGAAGCTGCGGCTTTGAGGCAGTTGGAGGATGGAGCCCTGGCCAGTCAGTTTGTTGAGGGAACACGAGATGTAGGTGAACGTGTGATGGTGAGGCGCCTTTACCTCCATCATCAGGGTGAGCGTTTTGAGGTGCTCAGAGAAGCAGTGTTTCGGGTACTTCTCCATGATGGTGGTCCTATGGTTGAGGGAGATGAGCCGACAGGTTCAAGAACACATGTTGTGTCTGGTGGAACAGCTGTTCAGCAGGGGGATGTAGATATTGTATATGTCGATGATGTAGATGATGTAGATATCGACGGTGTAGATGTACATGTAGATGATGTACATGTCAATGAGGTTGATGTAGATGTAGAGGTCAATGACGTAGTTATCGATGATGTAGACGTAGATATTGATGTAGATGTACATGTAGATGAGGTACATGTCGATGTCAATGATGTAGATGTCGATGATGTAGGTGTACATGTATATGTTATAGATGTCGACGATCTAGATGTAGATGTAGGTGATGTTGACCCTAGGGGTGATATAGATGATAGGTCGGTTAGTGAATTTTGGGAGCTCCCATTTCCAGGTGCCTCACAGGCGGGTACTATAGAGGGTCCCGAACCGTTGGGAGAGTATCATAGGGTTAAGGACCATGTGGGGTTAGAGGATTTAGACGAAGAGTTGTGGAGTTATCCGAGGGAGGTAGGATACATGCCTAGTTATGGTTCCAAGGAGGTGTGTGCTGCTCGCGATGCAGTATGGAGCGACATCGGGCGTGTCCGGGAGGTTGTGTGGGGGCCCTTGGAGTCCCAGTGGAGGCCAAATAATGAATGTTTTGGTCTGATGTACCGGTTAATGCAGTGAGAGGTTTTTTTGCATTTTTATGCATGTTGCATGTTATGCAGCGAGGAAGGTTTTATGCATTTTGACTATTTGTTTTGCATTCAGCATAAAATATGTGAAGTTTTTTGCATTTTTGGAGTGTCCAGCAGGAAATAAGCGGGGAAGATTTCCTGCATTTTCTTGGGTATAGTATGCATTATGGTACATGTGGAAGAAACTGCATATTCATGGTTTTCTTTATTTTTGTTTTTAAAAAAAAAGAAAAGAGGGAAGAGAATGGGCTACAAAGTGATTTTGTGTTAGATAGAGTATAAAAGGTTTCACAGTTTTTGATAAGGCAAGCTAGTTGATGCTAGATTAAAGTTTTATATGTAAATAGTTTGGATTTGCTTGTTATTATACAGGAAACAGGGTTTATATTTTGGTCGTTGGAGCCATATTTGTAGTCATCTCATTTGATGGGATTCATAGGAGATGTGTGCATTTAAACAGTACACATTTGTAAATAAGTAATTTTGTTGGTCGATGTTGTATTTGTGTACCCTATGACTAGAACGATTACTAGTAGATTTTTGCAAAAAAAAAAGAATAAATAGTGTATAGGCTATAGGATTCTTTTTGTGTTACTGCAGAAATGGTCTTTTTGTATAACTGCAGAATGAACAGTGTGTGGTCTATAGGATTTGTTGTATTACTGTAAAATGAACATAAACTATTTAAGCGGGGAATATGTGGGAATGCGGACTAGATTATGTCATATAGATCGCGGACTTGTCCGATTATGTAGATTAGCTTGTTGAACTTTTCACACTCGATTGCGATTATGCAAATGAGTTTATTACACATGTTATATTTAGATTCGCGGACGGATAATGTGTAATACGCCGCCCACGTTTATGTTGTATGTGATGCACATGTGTTAGAATAGGGAAACCTCGGAGAAGCACATTTTACACGTTCAAGGTCGGAGCGCTGTACTGTGTTGCTGCTGCGAGACTTGAGATGCGAGTCTTTCGTTGTACCTTTGGGCTGAAGCGCGGGTTTTGCAGCTATGTTACAGTATACAAATGATGCGCAGGTATGAGTGGGTCGGTAGGAATTGTTTGCACAAGGTAACTATGGAATTGTTAAACCCACGATGCGAAGCCGAGTGGGTTTAGACTAGTTTCCATAGTTACCGCGTGCAAACAATTCCACCGACCCACGAAATAAACTTGCGCATCATCTGTTGTATAGAATGGGCATTGTTACGCCCCCCAAAAAGTCAAACAATTAAAAATTAGAAAAATTACCGGATGCATGAAATAATTTTACCGGACTCATGAAATTTTTTACCGGACGCATGATTTTTTTACCGGACGCATGACCTTTTTTACCGGACGCATGAAATTTTTACCGGACGCATAAAATTTTTACCGGACGCATGATTTGTTTACCGGACGCATGACTTTTCATGCATCCAGTACAATTAATTGTCTGCACAAATTTTGCTCTCAACCAATCAGATTGCAGGGATTTATCAACCCATTCTATAATAAGTTATGCTTGTAGAAATAGATAATTGAGTTTAATCATGTATTAGAGTGAGTGTTAAATGCATTATTTGGAGTGGATAAAGATGTTTGCAGGAAGTAATTACGATAATTAAAATGCCTGTTAATGATGTTGAACAAGTTTTGAGTAGGCATTCATTATATCATATTACGCTGTTTAAATTCATAATGTTTAATAGAGAGATGTGTGATAAATATGTTTATGCAACATTTTATGTCGACATATAATTATGAATGATGTATTGAGTGATTGCAACGATGAATTACAGAGTAATTGTTGCAATTTTGTATATTGCGCACATGTGAAGTAAATGTGTAGTTGACGTTGAGGGCGCGAGATGTAAACAAACTAAAAAAAGATGGCGGCGCCCATAGTTATTTCGTAGAAGTGAGATGTTGTTCGTTTTTTACACTTTAGATGAACGGTATGAAGAATATGATTGATATTTTTCCGTGATGTTTATATTAACCTTTCTCCCTTTTAGAGGTAGATGAGATTTGTGTGATTTAGAGGGTAAATACTTGTAACGTTTATTGTTGTCACATTGACATTATTATAGGAGGCTGCTGTGGTTGCTGAGCAGACAGATGGCTGCTTGGGGTCTTCCGGGACTGTAGTGAGGGCTTCAGTGGGTCTGCATTAGACCTTGGGTACGTTATATGAATGATGGCATTTTGTTTAATAGTTGTAACAGACTTTGTGTAACTTTACTGAGTCGAATATATTGCGGAGGGCACGATTGTGTGTGATATTACAAGATGTTGAGTCGATGTTTAGATTTAATTATGTCATTCAAGCAAATGATTATAGCGTTTGATTTTAGTGATTATACAAGAGAATCAAGATGAAAACGGATTTGATGCAGAGATTAATTAGTAATTACTTTATATAATAGTTAATCAAGAGGATAACAATATTTCTGTTTAGTAATTACTGTTGCTTTGTTTTTCATCAAGATTATAATCATGTTTTTGTAAATAAGACATTTATATTTGATTGAAGTTCTATGACATGTTTTGTTTTATTCTGCCTATTGCAGGGTTTTTTGCTTCTGTCTGCGAGTTTCTCAAACAATGATGGATACTGTGGCTGGCAAATAAATACCATAGAGCAATCTAACAAACTGTCTCCTGTGTGTCCTTTCGGCCTCATTCACCGCACCACGACAGTAAAATGACCCTACCCCACCCCCCCCCCCCCCCCTCCATCCACTAATATATAATGCTAACTACTAGCAAAATGACAGGACTTCACATGAATTCAATAATTGTGTATTTAACAACAACAATAAATTTCCTTCTCATATTCCTATGCACAAAACGCTGGCATCTGTTAAAACAAAATTCCCTATGAAATAAAAAAAAAAAAAAAAAAATCACTTATGCAGTCATGCCTTAGAATGATTTGCACCAACCACCGACCCAAGAGCTATTTCTGCTTGCTTGGTTGGTTTTCAACCCTAAGTAACGTTCATCTTTTCTAACTTTGCGTGATTATGCTATCATGAATATTCATTAAGACCGGCTCGAAGATCATTGACAAAAAGCTTGATACATATTCATTATACTGGATCCTTGTGGATGCGGCTGGCGCTCTTGATAATACTGTGAGCCAGTAGCGCCTATGTTCAAACTTTTACGGTATGCACATCACATTTATATGTTTTGCTCGCCTAGTTGCGAAATTATGATATACACGTTTTTATCAGCTCAAAATGGTGAAAATAGTGTCAATTAGCGGCCATTTTGAATATACTAATTATATTTTTGTATGTTATATGAGTAAATTATACTTCTAATGATTCAATGAATGACCTCATTCAATGATTTCATTCCTAGAAATTGTTTAAGACACAAACTGTGAGTGTTATATTAAGTATGACTAAATTGCTCCAAAATAATCTATTTTGTACGACTTTTCTGTCATGGCGGCCACTAATTTGCATATTTATGCAGCTTCTTTTCCATTGAATACATCAGAGTTATCTTATTTATGTTCCTTTTGAAAGAAAACATCATTCTAGACAGTTAATTTTCAAGTTTTGCTCACTCTCTTGCAAAGTTATTTAATAAACACGTTTTACAAGTTAAAAAGGCCATTTTGTTTATGCAAATTATATGGTCAAAAACTCGCTTGGGAACCGGGCTAGTCGAATTCAGCATACTCAAATTATGTTTAGAAGACTGGTTCACGACTTTTACTAAAACATGCCTCAAGGGTCTAATAGAGAGCTCTTTTTCAGATATCCGTCTAGACTAAGAGAGGTTATATTATGACGTCACAATGACTTGTGAACGTGTCATTTGAAAAGCCACAATATTTTAATCGAGCTCAGAGGCTAAACATAGATAGATTTGTTATGTTTCGGGATCATCATGAAATGTTCTCTCGGGATTTAAAATTATAATGTCATAATATTACCCTCGGAGAGGAACATTCCGTGACGTTCCCTCCTCCGACAGTATCCCTCTGCAAACCGTTATAATATTACGACTTTTGTGGTGACAGGTCACATAATTATCGTATCCATAAATGTCAGACCATCCTCTGTGTTAATGGCTGCAGTCAGGACTTGTGTAAGTCTTTTGGAAATAAAACAAATGTAATTTGATTTGGAAGAAATACATTATTATAAGATGGGTAGAAGAATCCCTGCATTCTGATTGGTCAATTAGCGTGTAAAAGTTTTTACTGATGCATGGCTCACTAAAGTTTGATTTTCACAGTTTTTTGCGCTCATTTTATAAAAACAAATGCTGCACAGGCATATTTCATGGATCGGTAAGAATTGGATGCACTCTTTTAACTTTGGAATGGTCTAAAACCCACTCCAAAAAAAAAGAAGAAAAAAATCAGTTAAAAACAAAAATCAAATTTCAAAATTGATATAAATTTGTTTATATCATTTAAACAAAATTTTTAAAAATGTATCATTTATAAAAAAAATAAACAAATTTATATCATTTAAAAACAAAAATTTTTTAAAATGTGAAAATCTAAATTTTCCCCAGTCATGCGTCGGTACATTTACAGGCATGCGTCGGTAAATTTAGCCATGCGTCGGTACATTTTCAGGCATGCGTCGGTAAATTTACAGGCATGCGTCGGTAAATTGACAGGCATGTGTCGGTAAATTTAGCAATTTAGCCATTACTGGGAAAAGCTTGATTTTCAAATTTGTTGGCGCCCATTTTATAAAACCAATGCTGCACAGGCATATTTCGTGGATCGGTAAGAATTGGATGCACTCTTTTAACTTTGGAATGGTCTAAAACCCACTCGCTGCGCTCGTGGGTTTAAACCATTCCAAAGTTAAACTCGTTCATCCAATTCTTACCGATCCACCCATGCCTGTGCATCATTTGTATAATGAGGGTGGCATC
Source organism: Echinarachnius parma (assembly GCA_037951105.1). NCBI lineage: Eukaryota > Metazoa > Echinodermata > Echinoidea > Clypeasteroida > Echinarachniidae > Echinarachnius > Echinarachnius parma. The sequence goes on along the minus strand of JBAMJV010000985.1, from coordinate 47,627 downwards.
TCTTGTTTCATTCCTAGAACTGTTTTTGTCAAGTCCATGCATGATGTGTATTAAACCGTAAGACCACGTTTCGTTTCCAGTTGAAGTAATGCTAAACGACATCTCTTCTTCTTGATCTTATCTGCATGACCAATTAGACGTGTACTTTGTGTCCCTCTAACCTCTGCTGGACAATATAATTGCCTCATTGTCTTGTCACCTCTGATACATGATTTAAACACTAGGAATTAGGCTGGTGTTTTCCATTTCCAAGATAAGGATAGCTCTAGCGCCAATTATACTAACCAGCCAAACAGTTGGGGTGGGAGGGGGGATCCTTCATTGAATACTTATTCCTGATGTATTTATTTAATACGCATTGATATGTCAGTTATACAATACATAACATTATTTATATTATATGTTTATATTTATATGTCTTATATTATATTAATGACCTTTGTTCTGTTTCTTCATTTGTTCACTTTATTATTTTAGCGGATGATTCAAACATTATAGCATCGCACACATATTTTGATAAATTTTTATTTGAAACAAATATAGGATTAAGACAAAAATAGATGAATGGTTTAATGCAAGTGAGTTAATTTTGAATTATAAAAAGTGAAATCTGCTATATTTTCAGTGTAAAAATAGTCAATATAATTCCAATAAATAATCGTGTTGTTAATGAAAAACTGAGTGTAAAATGTGGAAGAGTACACAATTTTAATGACAGAATCAACTTTGTTTGATCAAAATCGGTTCAGAGATCGGCTAAAACATCCATAAATATAACCATTCGTTAATATTGTGGGCCCCACAATAATTCGATAGTTATAACCTAGCAGTTGAAAAAAATGCTTACACTTTTCAAAAACTTTAAAAAGAATTGTTTAATAGTAAGTGATGATCTCTCTATTTAATCATTATTTAAACAAAACATCTCATACACAATTTTTTAATTAAAAAATGGATGACACCAATGCGTTTTTAGACAGCGCCCTCTTTTGTTTTAATGGCTCTTTAAAAAAAATTATACCAGGCGTTTTACTTAGTTGTTTTAAATTGTTCGTATACCTTTCGAGCATGGTGGAGTTAAAACTATTAGTTTGTATAGTTTGGAATGTTATTGTGTAGGTTTTGGTTACTAAAATTAAGTTTGACAAAAACTGTGCTATTCCTTTAAAATGTTAGCTCATCAGTTAAATTTGTTGGATTCTTTTTTCATCCTTTGACAAATAAAGATTGTATGTAAGAATAAACTTGAAAACAATATAGGTATTTTATGTCAGTTTCGCCCGAGAAGAAATTTTCTATGTTATATTGCTTAATTGTGCCATATTTACAATATTGTAATAGTACTTGGACCAGTGTTGGGAAAACTAAAATAAACAGTTTATATACACGCCAAAGGAAAGCACTAAGAATGTGTACAAACTCCAAATATACAGCTCATTCACTTCCTTTGTGTTTGTGTTTAAATACTCTCAATATTAATGTTATTCATGACATTCGAATATAGCTACACTATGTATTGTGTTTTTTAATAATTTGTCACCAAACAATATTTCTAAAATGTTCCTTTACAATACTCTAGTACATTCATATAACACTCGCTCAAGTAATACATAACATTATCAAAAGGTTAATACTCGAGAATTGTTATGTTCTGTTAGACATAGTGGACTACGTATGCGGAATTTATTATCAAATGAATTAAGAATTGCACTCTTTAATCTGCATTTCAAGCTCAATTGAAGAGACTATTAATCTCTTCATACTCTAATTAACTTATACAAAAATAGCATTTCCCTCTTACCCATGCAATGTGTGCGTTGTGTGTGCTTGTGTTCTTGTGTGTAACTTTAGTTTTCCTGCTTTCTTTTTTGTTTTTATTTATATGTTATATTATGTTCTTATGATTTGTATCAAACGTGTAAAACTCTATACGTAATAGTTAGAAGGAGGCTACTGCCTACAAGCTTATTACTTTTTTTGTAGTCTTCCTATTTCAATGCATTTTGTATTGACACATGTAGTATATTCTTGGTGGTTTTTTTAAAGATTGAAATTAATCTAATGACTTGAACTTGATATGCACCTACTTCCACTGTCCACAGAGAATACTTGAACCCACACAAACACACACACCCACGCACACACGCACAAACACACACAAACACACACACGTACACGTACACATACATACATACACACATGCATACATACATACACACACACATACATACATACATACATACATACATACATACATACATACATACATACATACATTATAGACATACATAACAGATGCACAACACACAAACAGACACATACACTCACGACACATAAACACAGTCGCACGCGCGTTTTCACGCACAACTATTGACGCACTCACACACACTACTGTTGTTTAACCCAAGCACGCACACACGCACACACTTACACACATACACGTACACACATACACAATTCCCACAAGCACATGTATGTCTGCAAAAGCAGTGCTGGGTTTCTATACAGAGTCCCTATTATGTAGATTTAGTAGTTTAAGGTTTCACAATCTGCCTCCTGTGCCTAACAAGCGCAGTCCTTCTGCGTAAATATAAATCATAGCCCGCGGTGTGGAATTACAACTCGTGAACTTGGTCGTTTTCTCTCAACGGCGTGACAAATGAACGAGACATCGGGGGAATATAACAGATTAATCGGTCGGTCGACAATCGGCTCAGGTCCCGAACGATGGAAAAACAATCGTCTGCCCTGGGTTCGCATTCAATCTTCCCAATGACCCGGTTCAATGACATCTTTCTCGATAAGGAGGGACATCAAATGTAAACAGAGGCCCTTATTATATTACATTACATTTATAGCCCCCAAAACAGTGTAGGCTAACCCTGTTCTATATGTGTGTTCATCATCCTGAACATTATATTGCATCATTGTTATAACATTGTGTATAGCTTATCCACCGTCATAATTTGCATGTGAAACAACAATCATGATTCACTTGCAATGACATGACATGACTTGTTGAATTAAGGCACGCCAGATGTTACGATTCATTGATTTACCATCTTTCATACTTGCTCCCAGCCACTCCTTTATATCAACAATCCAAATGTATTTTCTATCTTCCTGGTAATTTTGTGCCCGACATGACTGTTACCTTCCATAATGTTGTTTGTAATGTCTGATGTCTACATACATTACCATATGATTTAAGTTTCCGCAAATTATTACCATACCGGTGGAGACACCAGTCATTGGTGCGTCGATCGATGAATATAATTATTTCCCCAATAATCGACGTCTTGACCAAATTGCAAAAGCTACTATTCGAATAATGCCACCTGTTTTGAGTACCCGAGTCTCACCGCCATACAGGAAGACTTAATAGCACAAGTTGTTAACGCTTAGTTCTTTCTGGGCACAGGAATATGATGAGATTTTCTGTATTGGAGTGAGGTTGTCAGCTGTTATAAAACGGCTCCGGTGAATTCAGTAACGTGATTGGCTAATACCGATCACGTGGGCATTGATTACTTTTCACCAACCGCACAACCGTGCAGAGACTGCGCAACCATCGTGCAGATAGTGCGCAACCATCGTGCAGAATGTGCGCGACCCGTGACGTCACAATGCTTGTTTACATAGTTCTACGAAGACAAACTTGCGAAAGTGATTTTTAAAAAAGGTGGAAAATGCTTCGTTTTGTAAATTATCTGTTCTGTGTAAATACATCTTAGCAGTTTCGTAAATTATATGGTATGAGGTTTGATATTGGTAAGTTTTGGAATGGAAATGCATAAAATTCTTTGATAATTCTCACTTTTACGGGAAATTTTTGGCAATTTCATATCGGACTGCATTTGATCTGCTGAGCTGTAGAGTCAAATTCAGTGAAGCTAGTGCAGTAGCTATGATGATGAATTTTGTAAATTCCTAATAAATTCACACAAAATAGAGAGTAGATAGACTGGGTTACTAATTGTGGCAAGTCTGTTTTCAATAATCCAGCAAAATAAACAATTCCGTGGTTGAGCTCGTTTTATAAAACAAATAATACTACGGTCTTATTATCGTGCGTCATGTAAATGCACTCTAGACCGTGGATTATTTGTATCAATCTATTTGTATCAATCTTGCCATACATAAATTATACGCTTTTGCATAGCTCTGTCTCACAATGTGCAGTGTTTTTAATAGCCCCACAGAATTAATAAAGTCAAACTGTGGTAACCAGTAATAACCAAACTACCTCATACAAAATGTACTTTTGCTACAAATTAATTTAAACGAGCAAAAAAGAGACAACCAGCATAAAAATAGCGCGGGTAAATAACATAACAAGAAAAAGTGTAAACAAAGTATAATAGCCCCAAAGAATTAATAAAGTCAAACTGTGGTAACCAGTAATAACTAACTGAGCTCATAACACAATTTACTTTTGCTACAAATTATTTTAAACGAGCAAAAAGGAGACAACCAGCATAAAAATAGCGTGGGTAATTGAACATCACAAGAGGGTATAAAATGTTATGGTTATCTGTAATAGTTTTAACGTTTGATGCAAATATACAACTTACCCGTTCCCTTCGAAATTCTAAAATCCCAATATAATTTGTACATGGCCTACCCGGTTCCCGTAAGGAAATGATTAATAACGTAATTTAGATCCTGGCGTCAGTCCAATATTGATAATTATGGTATTAATAACATATTTAAGACTGATAATACAACTGAGACTATACTTAATAATACAGCTGTACATTAACATTACATGCTTCTATAATAATTTCAGTCCGTTACACAACCTACGTTGACAATTTTGAATTATTAACATTTAAACTCAATTATGGGATACCTATTAAACGCATTTAAAACACAATTGTTAAGCGCGAAGACAATACCAAATGATATTGATATACGAAATATACACATGATATTAGTATTATCATTATTAATATTTTCAGTAAAGGGAGTAGTATTATTAGTAGAAGTATGTATTATTGTTATAAATATATAAATATCATAATTATTATTAGTAATAGTAATACGATCTGTATCTTTGCTATTGTTATCATTATTATTGTATTGTTATTTTTATCATTATTATTGTATTATTATTATTAATATTATTGTATTATTATTATTATTATTATAATTATTACTATTATTTTTATTATTATAATTATCATATTTATTATATTTATTATTATTATTAGCAGTAGTAGTAGTAGTAGTATAGGTTTTCCCATTCATTTTAGTCATTTTGTCATTCAATTTCGTCCCGAGAAGCCGAGAATGTGCCAATGCCAACTTCAATTTCGTCTATTGCCGACCAATTTCACAAAAAGCCCATTCAATTTAGTCGTTCGTCACGCATTTTCGTCGATTACAATTCAAATTCGTCGGTCACAGTTGCTGAACACATCTGTGACTGACGAATTTGAATTATACTGGACGAAAATGTGTGACAAATGACTAAATTGAATGGACTTTTTGTGAAATTGGTTGACAATAGACGAAATTGAAGTTGGCATTGGCACATTCTCGGCTTCTCGGGACGAAATTGAATGACAAAAGTGTTAAAATGAATGGGAAAACCTATAGTATTACTACTATTATTGTTGTTGTTGTTGTTCTTCGTTAAAAACAAACAGGCAAATTGCCCTCGCTCTCTATGTTGTCACTGTGTATGAAGATAACTTCTTTTCAATAGGTATAAATCATTCAGTAACAAAACAAGTTCGGTTGGTATTTTGAATAAAAATATTGAATTTATTCTCAATACATTATTACACTCATTTATGTGATGAACATATTTACAACTTAGGTTATAGTTCAAATTGATACATATTGGCATTAGGCTTTTACATTTTGTTGTATAATAAACTGTTTAGCCATACGTTTGAAAGCTATAAATACGTAAAGCAAAATGTGCAATTGCATTGATTCATTATGTACTATATTAATAAAAAAAACTTCACAGCGTTAATTGAAAAACACAATAAATTGTGTACTCTTAGTCGTTGCATCAGTGTTGCAACAACAAGCAACGCTGGCCTATGCATCGGTTTGATCAATTGACCAAAATCTGCCCGGATTACCCTTATAATAGTTGTATAGACAAAGTGGACTTAATCATGAATAATACATGTTGTTTTCAACATCACTTTATGCTCACTCTAGTGCGCATTAAAGTGAGGCCTGTAAAGTGTCTAACTCCACGAATAATTACTTGGAGCTTCCTCGTTTCTCTTCAACCGTGCTGTTTAGCTTATGGTAAGAGAAGAATAAAACAGGGTTAGATTTTTTCAAATGCCCCTTTAGTATGACGATATCTATCATTCAGCTCAAAAGCGTTAACAAACGGTCATAAACCTCATAAACGTCCGTTGTAAAAGCTGACGCATATTTTCGCTTTTTTAACCAGGAAAGCAGTGTTCTTTTTCAATGAAACTTCCACACATCATTCGGACAATTATCTTCATTTTGGGCAATATCTGACACTTTACAGGCCTCACTTTAATCAAAATATGTTTGACAATCACGTTATGATGTACATGTATTGTTGAATTGGTGGTATTGTTTGAGAAACCATGGACGATGGTAGATCAGGCTTCAATATTTCGATATAAGAAATTTTTTCCAAGAATGCAATGAATATATTATATATATCAATAATTTCCAAGCAATTACAGGATAAATTTGATCGGGACCTGGTAAAACAGGTTCTCGCCTCTGAACAAGACACACGGGAATCTGGAATATCAGGATCCCACGGTATTCGGTATATGGTGGCTTAGCGGTTAGAGTGTCCGCCTCATGCACGGGTGGTCCCGGGTTCGAACCCAGACCGAGTCATACCAAAGACTTTAAAAATGGTACATTTTGCCTTCTAGCCAGGCGCTCGGCAGTAATTGAGAAGGTAAAGTTAATCACACGAGTCACCAGAGGACTGGCCCCCTTCTGTAGCATTCGCTACATGTAATAGACGTTTGGCCTAGGGCTAATGACTCGGGGATAGGCACCGCCTTATGTGCCAAAATTGGCACGGGAAGGACTTTAACATTTGTTAACGGTATTCGGTAATGAAGGGAATGTTGGTATGATATTTGAATCCCTTCAATCATCAAAACGATTTATTTGCAACAAGCATATCATGCATAAAGCTAATATTATGTTACGGTTGATAATTCACGGTGTTGCAGTATCACTGGCCAAGACTTATAATCGATTTGTATTACTATACCTGGAACAAGTAGCCTACAACATGTTTGTTTACGGACACCTTTTCATTTCCAGTATTGAGTTAGTGTAACCTTTCATTTTACGAATGTTTTTGTTTACGATCACCTCATATTTGTCGGTTTAGTACTCTTTTGATTAATTCAAAGTAGGTTATATTGTAAAACCCTGATCATTCGCATCTTAGTCCATAGCAAATTTAGTTCGTCTAAAGAATTTATGAAATGAGAATACCAGCATAGTATAGTAGTTAGCATGATCTTGTTTATAGGGAGCAATTAAACGGTACATTTATCAATTAGAAAATCAACAATGCATTGATGTTTTGTTTTGTTTACATTCATAAATCAGTGCATAAATTGATAATTCATATATAAATTTATAATACAAATGAGTTCGGATTAGTCGAAGCTGTGTATTCCAACGTACATAATTGAGTTACTACACGCCACGTTATAAATTGTGAAGATGGTTATGAATATGTTAGGTACCGATTTCGAATCCAACACACCGACACGTGTTGTTTAATGAACCCCAATGATATAACGGGAGGGACATAGCACGGCCATTAGTTCATGAGAATGAAACAAATCCAACTTCGATCAGAAAAAGAAAGAAAGAAAGTTTTGGTTCACGTTTTTGAATAAGTGTTGCTGCAGAACAGTGATTGTGTACAAACTGATGGCGTGATTTCGTTATTTGTTATACATGTATATTTATCTTCAAAAGCAATTAAAAAATGTAGGCGATCAATTCCCGAGGCAAATTGTGCGTTCATTATGGCACGATAACCTTTAATCACGCACTTTCGTTTTTATTATAAGATAATAATTTTCCTTTCGATTGCAATATAATTACAGTTTTAGAGCCACACTTTGTTTTGCTCTAAAAATTATTTCCTTGTTTTGGCAAATGTTACTACAGATTAGGGCATACAAGCAATGCATAATTAGATCAAACAATATAAAATACTCAATTATCTCAATCATCTTAATCTACATGATGTGTATTACAAAAAAAAAACACCTTAAACTCAGTATGATCCTGAAATTATTGATTTTATGGATTTATCTTTGTATAATTTCAGTAAAAAAGAAAATGAATAACCATTATGTGATAGATGCTACATCAAAGACAAGCAAGACTATTGATATAACAAACAAACAAATAATTCACAGGAGTTGCAATGCAAGAAAAAGTTTCCTCTCTTAACGTTATTATTAATGGTTCCCAGATGACAATTATCTTGAAATCGTACGAATTTCGTCAAATAATTAGTTGCGTAATTTAAATGGTGCCATGACATTATTTCATTAGATAATTACCATAGATATGCATGTGCATGTATACACGAAGACAAGCAATTACCGAGCAAATAAGGTGTTAACCTAATTAATCATATTATTTATACTGTATTGTTTCCTTGCAGTTATCATGGTTACAGGCAATTATATACCGTAGTATAGTTTTTCCCATCCATTTTAACAATTTTGTTATTCAATTTCAATAATTTGTACTTCAAATTCGTCCCGAGGAACCACCAGAGCGGAAATCCTAACTTCAATTTCGTCTTTTGTCGATCAATTTAACAAAAAGACCACACAATTTAGTCATTTGTTACACATTTTCGTCAATTGCAAATCAAATTCGTCGGTCACAGTTGCTGAACACATAAAAGCGAAAGCAATTTCGTCAATTTGCAATCAATTTCATTAACATTCGATTCAAATTCGTCCCATGTATTTACGCTGCAATAGTTTATATTGTCTTGATGTAATTGTTAAATTGTAACATGAATCATTTAGGGGGTAACATACACGTGTATGTATACGCTCGAAAACAAACTCACACGCACACACACACGTTTACACAAATTTGCATTCAATTCTTTTTCAAGACATACATATAAATAATTTAAAACAATATTAAATAATATGTACACACACACGCGTACACACGCATACACACGACACACATACACACTCACGCATACCCATCTAACCACCTACCATATACATAGTCATGACACAGACAGGCATGTAGGGCTATACCATGTGACGAATTTGAATGAAAAATCACGAAATTGGTTGAACAAAGACGAATTTGATCTTAACATTCACCACTCGCTCCACGGCGGAGACGAATTCCAATGCCAATTGACGGTTTGAATGCGAAGTGTCTGAAATTGATTGACAAAATGACGAATTAGATTGATAATTGACGAAATTGAAGTTGGGATTTATGGTCTGTTGGTTTCTCGGGACGAAATTGAAGTACAAATTAATGAAATTGAATGACAAAAGTGTTAAAATGGATGGGAAAACGCTATACTAACAGAATGCCTTTGCGACTGTGACCATGTACATTACTATATGCATACATAATTATGATGCAATCATAATCCATGAAAACTAACACATCAATAATTGGTGTTAAGCCTATGCATCCACGGACATTCCTAGTCCGTAATTACGTTACGTAATCAGAACACCTTCTCATTGTTTAGCTCGTTACAGATCGCGAGCAAGTGTCTATTACAACAATCATTTACGCAATTAGTCTCAAATATACAGTGTACATGTACTACGCGTAAACCCCGTAGGAGGACTGTTGTGTAATTGAAATTATGCTCCATTTTATACACACCGTCAAACAAAATACAATCACGTTCCTCTAAAAACGTCTTTTATTTCATTCGTATCAGAAATCAAGCAGAAGTGATCATTAGACAGTTTCGAGTGCTTCTTTCTTTCCGCTATCGCATGAATGCAACTTTGACACTTTCAAGAAGTGCGAGTATGAAACACCTCCTTTTTTGTTTTTGCTGAATTTTTCCAATAATGACTCTAACGCATTTAAAGGGAAATAACAGCTCCGCATCATGACAGTTACGTATATGGTGTTCTTGTTGCTGCTATGACGGGCTTAGGCGTGGCTCCAGTTGCATTCAAATGTATATCACAAGTCATGGATGACGTCAGTGAAGAAGAAACAAGTGTCACTTTCACGCAATCGAACTGTATCAAAAGTTTATCACATTAGTCTCTGCTTAATAATCTGTGGCGTGATTCTCGGTTTCGAGTAACAGTTTTCACGCTCTGCTATGTTCATCGTCCATTCGACATTGCCATCATGCGTAGCTCACACCTGCATCTTCGCTTGGCGGTCTCATTCTTTCCGTTTCATTAGTGATGAAATAAGTCCAACACAATTCCTTCCATCGGGTAATGGTAAGAAAACATGCAATTGAAACTTACACGTGCGTATATTTTTGCTAAAACCTTCATATCCCAAATACAAATTAGATGCCAAACACACTGTTCTCAGTTGCCAAGCATTAGTCGCGTAGTTCAGATGCTAATGTTCTGTTTGTTATGTAATTGCACAAAATCATTGATGCAAAGTGGATCACCTGCCCGCGTTGTAGCGATGACGTGTGTTGCAGGTGAGGATGCGATGGAAAGCGTTGCGGAACTCGCGGTTGAATATGGTATAGATGATGGGGTTCGCGGCCGAGTTGCACCAGCCCATCCAAGTCACGCTATTGAAGATGGCGAAGGTTATGTTACAGTCAACGCACAGACCCATTACCACGTTGGTGATGAAGAACGGAAGCCAACAGCAGATGAAGATTGTGACGACAATGGCCAGCACGGACGTCGCCCGCCGCTCTCTGGCCACGGAGATCTTCTTCGTTGACGACTTTTCCCGCGGCTTCTGCTTACTCGTCGTCGTTGTCGGAGGTGGTGATCCTGGGACGCTACTTGCGTCTTCGCTCACGCGTTTTTCTGTGGCGCGTCCGTTGTTTTGCACTGACAGGGCACTGGCACCACTAGGCTTTAGCTGCTCAACCTGCAAGTTGTTTTTGTTGTCGTCGTCTAAGTTTGTTTGCATTGTTACGACATTTGACGGGGCACCCTTCTTTAACTTTTCGCGCATCCCGGGCTTCTTTTTGCTTAGAGCCATGACGGAGCGAAATATTTTATAGTACACAATAAGAAGAATAAAGCAAGGGATGTAAAACGAGAGCGCAGAACTTATTACCGCGAAAATAGGGCTGACGTTTAGTGCACATTCGCCACCTCCGCCGGCATCATAACCGCCGACGTAGATCAGCGCTGGGATCGATATTAGAAATGCAACCGACCACATTGATAAGATGACCATCATAGCCATACACGGGGTCCTCCTTCTAGCATACTTGATGGGTCTCGTAATCGCGAAGAACCGGTCCACCGAGATGCCGCACAGGTTCCAGATGGACGCCGTCGCGGTGAGGACATCAAGGGATACCCAGAGGTCGCAGAGCCACGCCCCCAGGAGCCAGTTGCCTTCCGCCACTTCTTGGATGAGCGCCATGGGCATGACTAGCGAGCTCACGGCGAGATCGGCCACGGCGAGCGAGACGATGAAATAGTTGGCGACGATGCGAAGATGCGGGAATCTGAACACCGACATGCAGACTAGGAAGTTGCCCACCATTCCGATCAGGATGATAATAGAGAGTCCAATCACCTTAAACACGGTCATGGTTAAATTTGACGAGTGGCTTGTGCTGTTCCCCGTCGGGGTTATGTAACCGTAATCAACCGCTGCACCTGTCGTGTTGTGCCCCTCGAGCAGCGGGGGTAATAGCGTGTACCCCGTGCTCTCCGTTCCATCCGCCATGTCGTCAATCTGCTGCGGACACAGAAAGTTATATTTGTTGTCTTCTGAATGTAATATTAGCAACAGTTATCAACAATGTTCACATCACTATATCATAAACGGTTAGCGACACAATCATGTGCGATCCTTTTTTTTCAATATGTGCGAGTTGTTCTCCGTAAACGAAACTGGGTGTGCAGGCTTGTAGTTCATTACAAAGACGAATAGAGCATGTCAGAGCAACGCAGGCGGCCGCATCAAATCACAATATCGATTTCCCCATCACTGTCTTCGTCGTTTTACTGCACGTGGTAGCCCTAATACGGGAGATATTTTCGTTGTTCATCGGCGCCCATTGATTATCGGGCACATTGACAGACGCGGAAATCTCGAGATCAATCCGGATCTTGCGTGGTAGCCAGTCTGGTGGAGAAAAATAATTACCGGCGTCTTATCTAAACACAATTAGCATAGTGGCTGTCCGGTGTGTTTACACGCTGCCTGCTGGGAGATAGACAGGCACAAGTACATCGACCAGTTGATATATCCACGGACAATGGCTTGTTTACTCATCCTTTCCCCGTTACCATTCCGCCAGAGTTAGTGTTTTCATATCTTCTTTAGACAGCGGGATGTAATCACGACATATTTACCATCCTTGTACAGATAGAAAATGCATACAACCATGCACAGTCAGTGAAAAACATCAATATAAAATGTACGATTTTACATTTGAATTGCGTTCACATTGTTCTTGCTTGTTATTAAATTGATGAAAAGTTCGATCCCTTAATGACGTTCAAGAAAACAAAATGCGAATATCGTCACATCCAGCTTATGGTTTCCTAGATCTCAGCAAGTATTGTGTCTTACCCGTTAATGTTTGGCGAGATATTTCAATACTCACTTGTTTTGCTTCGCTGTTGCCCTTGTCCTTACATAAGTTGGTATTGTATGTTTGGTGTGGAGACAGACGGGTCAATTTGATTGTGTTTATTTCCAGAGCGGCATCACCTCCGAATATTCGTGCGTTTCCTCTTATTCAGTTATCCCTCGAGATTATGCGATTCCTAACCCCCTTCGACGGTGGCCATGTCACTTTGTATCAATGCAGCGATACAGCAGGTCTCGGGTAAACAGCGAGAGATAATTTACTTTGGTCAAATGTACTCGATCACGGCAGCAGAGACAGCGCCGACGTAAGCCCGCTCGAAAATTTAATTCATAGTCCCGTGGCTTCGATTTAATGAAGAACTCGAATGCGACTTGGCTCCGTCCCTTTATGTCATGATTACACCACAACGGTGAATCTCGCGGGCTAATATCACACGATTAAATCATCCGTGTGCAATGTCTTCGAATTTCAAAATATTCTATGTCCAAGAAAACGCGTTAGGAAATAGCACGCAGTACAAACGATAACGTACTGGCCAATTCAGGATTCTGGCTTATAATTAATGCTCAGCATGTATTATTCATCTCCGTCTCCAGCTAAGTGATGCTTGGTGTCAATTGTTTCCAAACGTGACTATTTTCTCAACATCATTGCAAATATTGATCACTTGTTTTTATCATCAGTTAGCAGCTATTCGACGCGACGCAACGCGACGTGTAGATCATGTATAAAAATAGCATTATCTAAGACAGCGTGAAGATGAAAATCAATTTATAGTCAGGAGCTTTATCCGATGGAAGGTCAGAGGAGCGTAAATCACCAAGGTCGGTACTTCATTACTGAAAACGATCGTAGTTGATGATACGAATGGGTTTTTCTCGCTCCCGTTATTGTCTATGTGACCCCGAAACCTTGGCATCGCAAACGGTCATTTCCTCGGTGAAATTGATGTAGAGTGGTCAGTTTTCCCTCCCTGGTTATGGCCGGAAGGGAATATTATTCACATCTCGGATGACCAGTGCTGGCGTGCACCTGCCATGAAAAGGAGCGAGCTCGTGTGCATGATGTGTGCTTCTAAATCTAACAACGACTCTTTTTCCTTTGAAAAGTTAAACAGATAAATTGTCCAAGTGAAAAAAGGTGTTATTCACAAGTCGTGTAAACGCAGCTAGATGTTCAGTTTTTTAAGCGATTCACTGTACTTTAAGCTGTCTCCGTGTCCTTGTTACATGTTACCAGTCCTGTTAAACGGCTGAACACATTATTCGACGCATCAAGCCACTTTGTGAGGACATATATATATGCGAATCACATTTATCCCGTATGAAACTTTTGCAGAGTTCATTTACAGTGTTCAAGATGCTCCAAATATTAAAGATTTATCTCCCTTTCCTTGAATATTGAAAAACAAAAACTAAACGTTTGAAGATGCAAGTTATTGTTTAAATGTCCATCTGAGAATAGTACATGTACTCACATTTGTTTTAGAACGCTGCACGAAATCTTTGAAGTCAGCTATTAGGCTACTTAGTGTTTTGAAGACCAATACAAAAATGTGACAGTACTTCGGTGATTGAGAATACGTGTTTGAATTAAATTCCGCTTGTGGAAAAAATACATGCCAACGAACGGAGCGCCGAATTCAAGCGTCGGCTATCGTCTCCAGACCTGACAGCTGACGATCAAGAAGAATGTCCAGCTGCGCGGGGTTTAATGGACACCACAGGATCATCACCTCGCAACATGCAGCCACATCTCTATCGGGAAAGTATTTTCCGAAGCACCGAGCGAAAGAGTGAGAGTGTGTTCGAAAGGAAAGCAATTGCGTTCACTTTAGACTTAACCGTCCGTTGTCACCGGCGCCTGGACCTTCTAATGAGTCGGCGCAGCCAGCGAGTGCGCCTTTTTTTCTTCTCAGCTCTCTCAGCCACGCATCTAGCGTGGTGACGGGTACCGGTACCCCCAACCCAATACCAATGCTGACATCTCGAAGAGGCGGGATCCGTGCGTGCGTGCCTGCGTGCATGCGTGTATGTGTGTGTGCGTGTGAATGTGCTTTAATGCTTATTGATATAGAGAATACGAGCGAGCGGTAACAAGTCAGGAGGAGAAGAAACAAAAAGTGGTGAGAGATGAACTTATAAGAAAAAAAAAGAAGAAACGAATGGCAAAGAGAAGAGAAGAGAAGAGAAAATTAAAGACAATAGAGTATACATGGTAAAAGGCAAACAAGGGGAAGAGAAGAGAAATGAAGAGAAGAGCAGAGAAGAGAAGAGAAGAGAAGAGAAGAGAAGAGAAACAGTGAATAGCAGAATGAAACGAATCAGAGAGTCAAAGGTGAGAAAGGGGAAATTTCGCGATTAAAAAGAATGTGTACATAAATAATATTTACAAAATTTATAAAAAAGGGAAAATAGAAGACGAGTGTGTAAAAAAGCATCGATAATTTTTTTGCTAAAAGGAAAAAGAGAGGGCGTATGTTGCAGAATGCAGTGATAATGACGTGGTAAATTAATGTAGAGTCCTTAATGTAGAGTAAAAATGCATTGCATGATAATACTTTTAAATGTGTGTTTATTGATGATAAGACTGATTTAAGGACACACTTTTAATCAATGTATTTCGTTTGTATCATAAACTACTCTCTGTCCATGCATGTGTTCCTAAAACTACATAAAAAAAAAAAAACTACAATACTTTTGTATTGTAAATGTATTGATGAAAACCTTAATTACGCACATAATGAACGGGTGTATGTACACATGGTCGTAGCTGTTCCAGTATTACTGCACACAAATACACACAAAATGCACACATCAGACAATATTATTATAAAAACGACACAACGAACAAAATAGTGTGACCATTGCACTGGTACATACAGAGGGCGCTATTCAACATTATACAGGCTTAACATAAAGGAGCGCGCACTATAAAAGTTGGACCGAATGAAATCAATATCGTTCCAGTTTTCTAGAGGCATTGACATTGAGTTTGAGTTAATTTTCATTTCTGCACGTTACAATGCTAATGACAAGGCTTTCCCTTTCCAAGTCCATGTAACCGTTTACGGAATGCATTAAATGTTGTACTATTTACTTTTTTAGTCATTCTTATTCAAACCTTGTTCCCTTTATACATGTTTATGTTTGAAACAAGGCCTTGCTTAAAACGCTCAAAATGGGTCGACGTTGAAGAGGTATTGTATCCAGATTGCACATACTTATCATCAAGTTCAGTAAAAACATTCTTTGGAACACGGGGAAACTACGTACATCCAGTAATCGTACTTGCATAGTGGTAAAACTTAAAACCTTCACAGTGATTAAACGATTCAAATGCTACATTAAACAGACAAACTATTTGTGTGAAGTCCAACATTGGGCATTTTTTATTTCCCCTGTTATCTAAATCTATGCATCATAATTGAATATCATCTTATGACAAATTTGAAACGAAAACATAATTTTCAGATCAAATTTGAATGAGTCACTTTGAATGTTAAATGGGCTGAACCAAAAGTTAGAGTAACATTTTGGTATGTGAACATCGAGTGCAAATGGCGTGTGGTTGCCAGATTAATCCAACTAGTGTCTCTGAGACCGACTTTAACACAATGAACAATTAAAGGACCTACAGCGTCTAAATTGCCTAATTTTCACAATTCGGCTCTCTATATGTAATTTTTCCCGAAGAAAAGGAATTTGGCAGTCATTTCTAATGAAATTAATCAATTTTGGGGTAATTCGTAAATATCTAATTGTCCTGGGAACGCCCCTTTTAAATCGCCAAAATGTGACGTCATCTAAAGAACGGACTAATGAACTAAATTCTGTAGATGACGCGTCATGACGTAAGCCAATGAATTGTCAATCACATGTCGATCACGCTGCAGATTCCGGACGCTAAATGTGGGTGGGGCGTAAACTGGCTGCTAAGTGAGATTTGGCATCAGAAAACTATTCTCAAATCACTACTGTGTTTATTTTCATGGATTTTTCTTCGGCAGACCTATGTTTCAAGTCATCAACTATGAAATAAGTGTCAAAGTACGTTGTATTCTTTAGGTCCTTTAAGGGTCATTATAATATATCAAAATGTGATCTGATATTCCTAAAACTCTCATGTAAGCTCTTAAATTACCTTTTCTTCAATAAATTATACGCTCCAATCATGCAACGTTACAGTTTCCGCCAGCAAAAGAGATGCTTCACATTTATCGATGGTTAAATTAATATAATAAACATAAACAAATTATATTCATCAACAAGAAAACAGATATAAACATTTTCCTAAATCATAGTACCAGTTTATATTAAAGTACGTCCAGAATACAAACACAGCACAAATAATCATGTGAATTTGTTAACCTGTTCGAGAAACATTGTATTAGTTTCATAATAATTGAGTAAATCAAATAATGATAATGTTGTAGCGTCATCTCAAGTGGTTAGCATAACAACGGATAGTATAAAGACGTAAATCAAATGAAGATTGAATTGCGCCGAAAATCAAATGTAGCGAACTGTCCTCGAGCTTTGATCGCATCTGTGGCCAAACATTTCTGCATGATTCAATAGTGGTGGTCACGTTACTTTGTTAACCTTCACCGGGACGCCATGGACGCGTTGAGTTGTGTCTGCTCGGTCTACACTGATCCATTGGTCTCCATCCGAATTTAGTATAATTTCTATACATGATGCCTGACGCTTCCAATTCTCCACTACCATACTCGACCCCAATCCTTAAACCCCACCCCAATTCTCTCATCCAAACACACCTCATCCTAATCCCCCATCCTAATCCTGATCCCTCAATTCCGATATTTGTAGGTAGGGAAATGAGATAACCCTAAATGGGTGCAAACCTAGCTACAGTAGCTGTACGATGACGGGGATGGAGAGAGGAAGCATCACGCCCCACGGGTCGACACCGACACCGAAGACGAAGGATAGTAGCTGCAGTTCTCATATGTGTTACTCGGTCCTATATACATCTAGATCCGAACTAGATTCAATTTGAGCAAAATATTTTGCGTTGTGTTCTAGTATTCATTTCCCCTTTTTCGCAGCTATACCGTAACGGTTGTTGTTTTATTATTTTCATAAATCATGTAGTGTATCGTGGCGCCGAACAGCAAGGCGGACTGAACCCATGGTGTATGGGAAACTGGAGGGCCCTGTATTAACTATATATGAAATGTAATACCTCGTAGGCAAAGGGTTAACTGACTAAGGAACGGCAAGCTACCCTGGGGCGAATCAACCTGTTTGGTTACCCCCGCGATACCACATAGGTATATAATAAGAGGCTTAGCATTACTTTGTGCACAACCCTGGTCATATACCAGGCATACTGCGCAGTACAAATGTGTGCTGAAAGTGCCCGAATATCGTCCTTTAATGTGCACGGTATGAGTGAAAGCGTTTGCATGTCGAGGCGATTTATTCTAACATTTAAATGCATTACTTAAGTATTCGTAGTTCCAAATTTCTTGAAGACAAAGGGGGTGTTTCACAAAGACTCAAAGATGAACTTAAATTCTAAGTTGGACTTAAAATTACATTGTGTAGCCTCGAAATAAAATATTTATTATAAAGTATTTCGGACTTTTCAAGAGCATGAAATCCCCTTGATAATATAAAGTAACATTTTATCTCTTTTAAAAGTTGCTTTTACAACAATTTCCAACGAAACTAACGGCTTCCCATGATGTTTAAGTCAATCTTAGAGTTAAATTCAACTTAAAATTACATGGGTTAAAATGTACAAGACCCACAAGGTCTCCATTTACGTTTGGCTCAGGAAATGCTATTGTAAACAAAGTCAAAGATGAATGCAGCTTCCGCGTTGAGTGAGGCATAGTGAACGTTCTCGGAAATTGTATATTTCGTTTGCCCCCCTTTTCCGAATTGGAGAGGACAAAAAGGAACATTTAAAATAACGGATTCTTTGAAATAAATGATCTGCGTCTATTGATTGCCCATGTACATTAATGGACATCCTTCTTATAATTTTTGTTTTTGTCCTCATATGATATCCGCTATTGATCTTCGAATCAACATGATATCAAGAACCGAGTCGACGCAAACGCGTATTAAGCTGATTCATTGAATGTGGTTCTAGTTGTTATCGATTAGCTTCTGACTCCGGCCCACCTTCTACCGATCGACCAATGTTTGCAGAGTGCTCAGTAATGACTAATGATGTCCCACGTCTACACTTAAATCACGCATGAGGGTCAAAAAGCTGCATAACTCAAAAACTCATGTTTGATCTATTGTCGTAATAGTGGGAATTATCGGGAATAGTGTCATCGTCGATGTACATTATTTGTCTCCCCACACCATACGCGGGAATCAGACTTGAATGTAGGTGTGATGTGTGAACACAACGTCCAATTTCTTCTTTTGTTCCCGCTTAATTTCATGTGCGGTTAAGGTATACAACTGTAGAGATCAAAAGTACTACGACTATGAATAAACACAATAGTTCGTTTTGTTTAATTTACAATTCATTAATGCGGCGTTCCCACTGTCGTGCGATCAGTTACGAACGCCACGATTGGCCATTCGTAGCTGATCGTGGAACTTCTCTGAAATTTCAGGTTTGGATACGAGGTGATACGAGTCGATACGTTCTGGTGCGATTTGGTGCGCTTGGATGCAATATGGTCACGATTGGTCGATTTCAGGTGACACGATCTGTTACGATCTGGTCTCCCGTTTAGATACGATCATATACGTTTCGATAGGATTGTCCCGATTGAGTCCACGATTGGGTCACGATGTGAAACGATCATCACGATCGGGGTCCCCGATTTGGGACGATCGGGTACGTGCAGATACGTTCGGATACCTTCCGATACGTTCACCACGAACCGATGCGCTCTGTTGCGATAGGATACGATTGTGGTCGCGATGTCTTTCACGATGAGGATCGAGAGTAGTCACAATTTGAGCTACGATTGGACCCCGACGGATATATACAGCCCGACTGAACATGGACTTCATTATTTATTGAATTTCTACAGGTAAACACTACAACCCACAACCATTTAATGATACAGGAGTTGAGGATGATGACAACATGACATTAATTTGCAGTAGTACTGTATGCTTACATTATCGCAAGAGAGGAATAAGACGAGCAGCAGCCAGACCAGCCACAATCCCAACCACAAAGGGCCAGGAGAGCTGCGACCATGGCTCACAGAGGAGAGGAGGCAACGGCTTGGCCAGTTCTCCAGCCTCCTAGACACCCAGTTGAGGCTGGAAGATCCAATAGCATACCAAAAACTACACAATGTTAACACGACAGCTCTTCGATGAAGTCTTGCAGAGGGT
>JBAMJV010000985.1:17500-22500 GCA_037951105.1 Echinarachnius parma | reverse complement strand
TTACTAATAGTAATATCACACAACGGTACCAAAAACATAAACTTATGAGTTGTTCTTTGCCTGGTGGTCCCCTTTAAACCAAATCGGCTCTGTGTAACCCAACTGGTTTTTGTTTGGCTGGGGTGATTTTGACTGGCAGGGGGGGGGGGGGGGGGGAGAGACTACTTATTTAAATCGTAACAAATAACGTTAGTTTGTCTTCTAAAATAATGCTTACTTGGCATAATGTGTAGACCTATACTATGATGGTGTAAATATGTTCAGTTAACAATATTGATATCAGATTGTTTTGCTTGTCATGTCTTTTGTTAACATAGTTTAAATTTCAAGTAAGTAAAAAAACAAGTTAATATTATAAAAGGAAAAAAGGATAAATTTGTCATCTAACTTTCAAAATCACTCTGATCAAATACCGTATAAGTGTATTCCTGTTATTTTTGTTGAAATTATACAAAATAGAGTGACTTCAAGAGCGGTGTCGAACAAAAATATTGGTTTTGTGAAATGCAGGTCAGTTGATCCACTCAGCTACAATGAAGCTACATCCGGAAGTATTTTCATTTAACATGTTACGAAGAGGGAATATCAATTGCAGTTCCCTTCATTGATTGAAATGAAAATAGAATAATGCGACTCAACATAGCAGTATTAGTATAAAGGAATCGATGGATGGAATTACTTTTATTTGATTAATTTTATTTCATTCAAAACACCAATTGTTTACAAATTAGACATTTGGATGGAAATAAAAATAATTTACAAAGGTTGGCTATACAGGGTGGCCCAAAAAAAAACGGAACGGGGCACTTCCCAAAATAAAGTAACACATGTATTATGTCCATCGGATATAGTGTCTTTTCAAATGAACAACGATACCAAGAACAGTCAATTTGGTCGTGTAGTTTTTGTTTTAGGGCCCTATGAGTGACACCATGTCAGGTTCTCTTTTTTGTCAATTTGTATTGAGCCAGCGCTTGATGAATCGCATGAACCGCCGTTCATATCGTTGAGCATCGCGCACTATTGTTAGTGTGCACTCAGCCGTGTGCCGAGAGAATGGGCCTGGTCGCTGAATGGTATTACGGGCAAGGAGTGCGGTTAAACTGTCATTGACTAGGTCGAAATCGACATAAATCGGCACCTGACATGGTCTCACTCACTGCGTCCTTAACGACCTGACCAAAATTACTGTTCTTGGTATCTTTTTTCATTGGAAAGGATACCCTATCCGATGAACATAAACATTGTGGTATTATATTTTGGGAAGTGCCCCGTTCCGTTTTATTTGGGCCACCCTGTATATATATAGTTATTTCCTATACTTATATAATGTAAACACGTATATACTCACGTTGAGACCAATGAACCTTTTCTATTAATTACATACAACAAATCCGCTTTTCGTAGTATACTTGCCCAAGTATACGCCTGACCCTTTACTTTGTAGTCGCTTTTTCAAAATGAACAAATCGGTTATTTGAATTCCGACATCACCCACTCCTATAAACATGATAAACAAGATTAAGTTAGTCACGTGACCGAGTTAGTTTGTATATTCGGTTTATCAGTAAATCAACAAAGGCAACTGGCGGCCACTTATTAAAGAGGCTTAAAGGGTACCACAACCTAAAAATAATATTCTTATAAATAAAGGGTAACATTTTAGTAGTCCATTCCACCAACAAGTTCAGAAATATATGTTTCCAGAAAAATTATGTATTATTGGAAAACGCATCACCATAATTGCTTGAGCATGTGTTCTTGGGTCTGCAGACGAAGACTATCTTTTGTCTAGGACGAACGCATCGCCCGTGATTATATTGTCTCCTAACGTACTCGTGAACACACTTGGCGCACTCCCAACCGTTTGGCGCATTCGGAACCATGAAGCCATGTTGGTACCGTAAGCGGTGGTAATACATTGTATTGTTTATGAATAACACAGCCCTTTGCAAAGTGTTAGGCATCTTTTTGATATCACACAAAGGTACCGAAACATATAAGTATGTGTTGTTCTTTGCCTGGTGGTCCCCTTTAATCAATCTTGGCAAGGCTTAGATTGCTCATCGCGATTCACGTCACACTGTCATAGATCCTTTCTAAAATCGCATACAGAATTGGTAATTGGTAAGATTCAGTTAATTTGAATGTATGCATTTTTTGTAAAAAAGGAAAATTGTAGTTCCGCTGATATCCACTCGTATGACATGTATGAAATGCACTTGCTAAGATGCATGCAAGGAGGGCATTGAACCGCTAGATAACGCGTGCATCGGGTAAGAAATCTGCCAAATTCGCGACTCATCGCTTCTCAGTTATCAGCCTCAGATCGATAGACATGTGTTTTCGGCGGTTTCAAACGCCATCATGCCACTAGCTAAAATAATGTCTCTCTTTGGAATGTTTTGGGCGAATTCAGCTTGCAAAAACAACCACAATTATACACTATATATCATTGATAACAATGACGGCAGGGCTGACGGAATAGACCATTCTAGTTAACATGGCAAACTGTTGGCAATTTGAAAGCGTATATCGTCTCCAGACCAACATGACCTTAGCGTTTATCATATTAAAAATTGTTAATCTAACATGCAAAACAGACAAACAGATCATTATTTCAGCGTCAACAGCCTGTTTAGTACCACCGTGTCTCAAACGTCCGCTCTCCCCAATATGTCTCGTATAATTTGCATATGAATTGCACATCATAATGTCACGCCTGGTCATCCCAATGTTGTTTACAGATCGTGTATCTGATGTGCCTATATCCAGCCCAGATGCTGTCTGCAAGCCTGAATATCTTGTATAGCTCAGTTATTGACAGAGTTATTTATAAGGTTTTGTGTAAGGTGTAAACATCATGACCAAGTACAACTCCGGAAATGATACAATATTCCCAGCTTAAATGTTGCTTGTAAGTATCGGCTTCCATGTTGGTGTAGATAATACGTGTGGTTTGCGGTTGCACCATGTATAAGGAGAGGATTGGTGAGTCGTGAGAAGGACTGTTTGGTGTTCGTTCTAGGATAGTCCTAAAAAGGACTGTTGGTAGTCCTGGAAAAGACTGTTGGTATTCCTTTCTTGAGCTTGTAGTTCTGAAAAGAACTACAGCGCCGGTATAGTTATTGCAAGGAGATGGTTGGTGGTAGGAGGGGCTCCCAGCTTCATGTTCAATATACTTTCCTTCAAGAGACTGTGAACATTCGTCATGTGGAAGCCAAATTTCTGGGCAGAAGTGTATTTTATAAGATGTTTAAAGTTATCCATTAACTTTGCAAAATACAACCAAAAATTACTTGAAGCTTTCACACTTATCTTGTACCTTGTAAGTTATCATTGAACAGTTATATAGTAAAAACATATACACGGTAAAGTAGCGTGGCTGTTTTCATTTAAAAAGCAGCCATTAACACAAGATGGCGCCCCCCCCCCCCCCCCCCCCAAATATACGTCAGTTTCGATGATTGGTTAAAATAATAATTAATTAGAGAGATTATCAACATCAATTTAAGAATGCATTTTGTTAAATGTATTTTCAAAATGTGTAGGAATATAAATATGTTCCTAAATTATTGTAACTATTAAAATTAATCCCAACACATATTCCGAACTCAAATATTCATGAATAATTCTTAACCTAGAATATTTGAGTTGTTCCTAACCGATTTTGATCAAGCAAATTTGATTCTCTGGAACGATGTGCTCTTTCAAATGTTACACTTATTATTTCACTAACTCACTAAAAACAGTATTTCTCGAAGCGCCCTTTAATATAAAAAAATACATAATAATAATTGACACTTATATAGCGCATTTCCAGTTAATAACTGTTCAATGCGCTGTACAACCTCTCAAATCTACAACACAAATTAATATGTTTTAAACCAAAACTTAACTATCCCTTTAAGAGAGTCGCCAAACTAGTCCTCGCGAGGTACAGAGGTCAGTTGAAATAGGTCTAATAGTGAGTTTGGGTCCAACCCCCCCCCCCCCTTTTTGACCAAAAAATTGCTGTTTTGGGAGGTTTGAACCCCCCCCCCCCCCCCCCCCAAAAAAAAAATAAATAATAATAAATAAAAAAATTGCGAAAAATCCCGGTCTCGGGCTCGGAAATGTTGAAATTTCTTGGTCTCGGCTTCGAAAATTTTCCATGAACACCCCCCCCCCCCCTGAATGTTAACAATTCATACTGTACATAAGTCTGTAAGTTTTAATTTAAATTGTGCCCTTTACAAAATAATAAACAGCTTTGAGCAAATATGCAGTTTCATTTGAATAATAATTAACTTAGAACAAAATCCAATTCAAAATATTTGTGTTACATGTTTTTTGAATTGAGGTTATATCATTCTGGTGAACTAAAAGAGGCAAATGTCCTTGTTTTGGTGGCCATTTTGGATTTTTGCAGTTTAAAGTAAAAACTCAAAGTTTCGTGATTGGCACTCTTCAGATTTAGAATCAGCATGACAAAATAACCTTAACTAACTTGAAAATACAATTTATTCTGCGATATGGGGAAAAAGTTCATGCCACATTCGGGCAAAATCATGTAATGTTTGCAAAATTTCTTTGTTTTATTAACACAGAAGTGTCAGCGATCTCGTAATTGTATATGACTGTTGTTTACGTCACTGTGTAGATCGTTAGTTAGAACCGTGGTGAAAGCAAGTAGGTCGATACATTACGACATACTGCATTCTATAATGTAACAAAAGAAAAAAAACACATTCAAACAGCGTCATCAATATTTATTCATGTCATTTAAGTCAGGGCCTAAACTACCATCTACAAAGGATTCGATTTCAAGATCAATACACATACGACACCTACTGATACGACGTGCATGCTCTTATCTTGAAAGTCTGTTATACATCATATATAGGATAACATGGAGGGGGAGGGGGGGGCTAAGCCTCCATACACCCCATCCTCCCCGAGAGCTTAAATTTGGCCACAGTAGGGCAGAAATCACCTACAATTTGGGCAAAATCATATCA
>JBAMJV010000985.1:0-12500 GCA_037951105.1 Echinarachnius parma | reverse complement strand
ATTTGCATAATGAAGAATTGTGAAACACATTCATTATATCAGATACTGGAAACATTCGAAACAAAACTGCAAGTGGCATTGATTAATTGTATTCATAGAACTAGGAAATGTGATGCATATGATTATAGAGGCAAAGGATTTGTTTATTGGTATTGTAATTACTTTTATGTCATTTTCGATATATTGTTCAGACTAAATAGTTATAACAGATATTGGAAATATTCGAAGGAAAACTGCAAGTGGCATGAATGAATTTTTTAAATAGAACTAGGAAATGAGATGCATAATTATGAGAGGACCAGTATTTGTTTTTCAGTAGTGTATTGCAGGGGCGTAGACAACGGGGGGATGTGTGGGATGCATCCCCCCACCTCACAAGGTGGGGGGGGGGGGGATGACATGTACAATCATCCCCCCCCCCCCCAGGTTTTAGGGAAGGATATATATTTGTTTTGGTGTAGCTGTATACGAGTGGAAAAGAAAACATAAGTTGTATGAGCTAAGACTTGTTAACTCTAACGTTAATAAGGTAATTTATACATCAACTTTCAATTTTTCTGCGCGCTTCGCGCGCGAACAGATTATCTCAGTTTGTTGTGTAACTTGCGTATGGTCAGGGATGAGTATTTTCTTCTGTATACCGGGCCACGTAGTTCCAGTGTAGGCTGGCATTGCTCTGGCTCCTTGTGTGACGTGCACCAAATTGCACCATTTCAAGTATATATACACTGTATAAATGCAAAATCTTCTCAGTGGGAGGGGGAATACCCCTTCCCAAACCCTCCCTATTTGGCCCTGCCCCAGCCCTCGGTAGCATCGCCCCTCCGGACTCATTCTTGGCAAAAGTTGTTGGATCATACATAATGCGGCATATGGTGGTGTTGGAACTGTGTATGATGCTAAATATAAATACACTATTTGTGTTGGGGTGCATATGTGTCAATTATTTGTTTTCTTCGTGAAAATATATGTAAAACTTCTGGTCGATCAAATCATGACACGCTTTCCCAGATACAGTCAATGTTAAGCCCGAATTTCCTATCTAGGTAAGCACCAGAATGCACAATTTCAAGTCCAAAAATACACCCTCCCCCCGCTCAGTCACTTCGCTCCATTGGGCTTGGTCGCTTCGATTCTTGCAATGTCTCACTCTCCACTCTCACATCTGGCTCAAAGTTGGCAGCACTGTGAGTGTGATTCGGCATGAGCCCCTATATACACAAACAAAATCATGAGCCCCCGTAGGTTTTACCCCCCCCCCCCCCCCCCCAATCCAAAACTTCTTTCGGTCCGCCTGGTCACGACACGACCATCTTAATCCCCCCCCCCCCCCCCCCCCCCCTACTACTGAGAGGACTTTCAAACAATTGTCTTGGTCTAGAAAAAATGATCTTGGTCCGGTGAACGGCAAATCATCCCCCCCAGGTGTAAGAACCTGTCTACGCCACTGGTGTATTGTATGTCATTGTCGTTATAAGTATTGTACAGACTAACTTGATGTTGGAACATACCACTAATACTAATAGTAAACGAGCAAACTAAAGGAGTGCTTAAAGGGATAGTTGAGTTTTGGTATAGAGGGCGCTACACGAAATAATTATTTTTGAGATATCGAAAAACTGAGTGTCAAATTTGAAAGAGCATACAATTTTAATGACAGAATAACTTTATTTTATCAAAATCGGTTCAGAAACGGCTGAAATGTCCATGAAAAATAACCATTTGTAATCATGATAATTGTGGGGCCCCACAATTATTCGATAATGTTGGACAAACCGTAAAAACAAATTAAAAATGCTTCCTCTTTTCAGCAATTTACAAAATAGGTTTTTAAATAGTTGTTGATTATCTCTCTATCTAATCCTTATTTCAACAAACCATCACATGCACAATATTTTATTTAAAATGGTGGAAGCCAATGATTTTTTTAGAGAGCGCCCTCTTGAGTTTTAGCGGCTCTTTTTAAAAAATGATAACAAGCTTTTTACTTAGTCGTTTGTAATGTTTGTATTCCTTCCGAGCACGATGGAGTTATAACTATTAGTTTGTAATGTAATGGTGCAGGTTTTGGTTACTAAAATTCAGTTTGACCAAAACTGTATTCTCTTTGTCAAAACTCAACTATCCCTTTAATTTGAAACATGTTTTATATTAAATATAAAGCATGTATTCTTTCGCGTGACCCCTCACACTTTTCATACAAAAGTCGATTTGAGTATGCACTTTCTGACTATATTAGCAATGCAAAGGGTTTCAAGGGTCTTTGTGGCTCGATGGTTAAGCACCGGTCTAGCAATCCGGAGATTTCGGGTTCGATTCCCGACGAAGCCTATTTATCTCTCCTCTTTTTCATTTATTTTAAATATTTTTGATCAGTTTCCTTTATGTTTGATTTTAAATAATTTACAGATACGTGTTTCTTCTCTCTTATACAGTTTCGGAGATAAAAGCAAACTTTCTAAAATGTTAGATTAAAAGGTTTCCCAAATCTGTAATTGAGTATTTAATAAGGTAGTAACACAAATTTTAAAAATTGGTTATATGCGAAAAAAAAGAAAAAAGAAATCGATTTAAATAAGACAACAGAATGACATGAATGCGTATTTATAGTTATGCTAGATATTCATAGTCTTACATTTTCGGAGATAAAAGCAAACTTTCCAAAGTTTCGGATTAAAGGGGTAGTTTAGTTTTGGTAAGGCTGAACTTAAGTAGCTAAAACCTGCACAGTAACATTATAAACTAATAGTTATTACTCCACCATGCTCGAAAGGTATACAAAATTACAAACGACTAAGTAAAAAGCCTGTTATCATTCAAAAAGAGCCATTCAAACACAAGAGGCGCTTTTTTAAAAGGCATTGGTTTCAACCATTTTGCATACAAAATTATGCATGTGATGTTGTATTGATATAATGATTAAATAGCGAGATCATCAACAACTATTTAAAAAACGCTTTTGAAAATTTTTGAAAAAGTGCAAGCATTTTAATTTTTTTTTCTAAAAATCATTATTTGGGCCCCAAATAATTATAAGATCAGATATATCTGTTGATATTTCAGCCGTTTCTGGGTCGATTTTGACCAAATAAAGTTTATTCTGCCATTAAAATTGCATGTTCTCTCAAATTCGACATTCAGTTTTTCATTACCTCACAAAAAAATATTGATGTGCAGCGCCCTCTCTACCAAAACTAAACTACCCCTTTAAAAGGTTTCCCCAAAATGTAATTGAGCTTTAAACAATATAATATGAATATAAATAATTACATAAAATAATATAATAATGGGTTATGCGAACTTTAAGGAAGAAAACAATTAATATATATAAGACAACAGACGGATGTGTGGTATACAGTAATGGTAGATATTCATAGCTTGATATGAGGGCATGCAGACCTACAAAGCATTCACCCCCTTCTACTCGAGGGAAATTAAGCGTATAATGCCTGATGGGCGTTGTGCTGTCCGCCAAATTACCACGCTTTCATTTCAAAAAGAAATGGAGCGACATTCGGTGAAACAAATCTCCACTGATTAAATCTGTTCTGGAACTTGACATAAATGGGCGGAACTAATGTAAATTATAAGAAAATCATGATGGTATTTATGGGAGAGAAAATTTTTTTTGTTAATATAAAGCTAACTATACATCGTTAAAGAATGCCTTTACATCAAACTGGGAAAGTGAATAATTTAAAATCAAGAAGGGACTACAAAGAAAGATTACTTTCATTATTGTCGATGTGCAAATTTAAGAGGTCCGCTGAAAAACACAAGTATGACACTAATTTTGACAATATTTTAAAGCCAGTACATTATTGTGCAGTTGTATATTAAATACAACATCAAGGCAAATTATTTTGTTTAACATCATGATTAAAATTACCCTGCATTGTCTTTATTTAGCATGTTTATTCCACACTGACTAAAACTGAGCTATTATCGCGTTTTGCCATGCGACTCTTCAAATGGTCTTTGATCGACTTTGCTAACACATATACATAGCGTACATTAGTGTTGTTTATTAAACTAATGTGTGATTTTGTATGATGTGATTTGATTTAGATAATAATATTGTGCTTATGAATCAAACCAATAAGTCATAGTAAAATAAATACAAGAGTACCATGGCAGGCATCAACAAGAATGCATAATCTTTTTATTCATTCACTGAATGTTGTGATCACACACAAAAAGAAATAAGACGGCAGTATTTTTATGACAGAGAAATTCGAACCATTTGACATCACCTGCGCAACTCAGTCACTTGAAGGTGAATAAAGATGAAAAAAATATGACCTATGGACATGATCAGGTAACCAATCAAACGCCTCTGCGGTGATATAATCTCATTACAATCGATTTCAGTGAGAAATTCATACCCGAATGAAGATCATTTTTCGGAAAGAATACCTCTTCATAAAATCACTCGAATAGTTAACACCTTGCCACAATATCGCCTACACATGTAGACTGTTCGCGCAGAGGGACAATAATATTTAAAAAATATAGAGGTCTTATAAACATTCATAATAGTGTCAACAGTAGTATTTTGTTCAAGTGAAATAAAGAAGAAGACAAAAAACAGAATAATCTCGTATTTTGTGAAAAGGTGTTAACCTAAGTCACCTGAGCCAAATTGAAAAGCTCAGGATATAATAATGATGCAATAAATATAAAGACATGAAATACTGAAAAATAATACATTTGAAGAAGAAAAAAATGCTAACTCGAGTCACTTGAGGGTTCATGGTATACAATGATGTGATCATTCTGAAGGTATATACATTTCATTTTAAACAAAATAATATACGTCCCGAAACCCGAATTCTGATACTGTTTTTGGATTTTGTTGGGTGTATAAAATACTAAGATTTAAACATCAAATTCTAAAAACTGTTCCTATCTGTGATATGCCGATAGGTTTTGCGCGCGAGTCTGTGCATACTCTACAGTGTGGAGCAAAATGGTAAAGTTCAGCGCCTAATAATGATGCGATAAATATAAAGACATGAACGACTGAATCAAATAAGTGTAGGATTTTTTAATATTTTATTTTATTTCTTATTAAACAAAAGTTGGTCCACAACATTTACTCTCGTCGTATACATATTCCATCCGTTTCTGAACCGATTTTGACCAAAGAAAGTTGATACTGTCTTTAAAATTGTGCGCTCGTAGTTTTGTATTACCTCACAAACGAATTATTTCTTTAAGCGCCCAACTTACTGTGAAATCAATTATCTTGCTTTGAATCATATTCAATGGCACATAGCCTAGTTAGTCTATACTAAGAGCAAATCAACTTTTAGCAACCTACCTGAAGAAGCCTTATGGGCGAAAATTTGACAACAAAAAACTAAGTTCCACGCGGTGTTTTAAAACTGTTCGTACTACTAAGTCAACGAAGTTTTTTTAACAACGTATTGCTACAATTTTGCAACAGGCATCCAGAACGGATGTTTGTCATAAGGAACACTATACAACGTAATAACATGGTCATCGTCGTGTCATTTGTTTATTTTTAAACGAATTGTTCTTGTTGTTGTTTTTTCCACTGAGAATTAACCATCGTTGTTTGTTCACCACGAACGGACGAGGGTGAATGAGGGTTTGAATTATTGATTGGATCATTCCATGTCCAAATATGGTCGAATGGGCCAATCGCGTCCGACAACTCGCACCCAATTTGCACCAATCACCAGAAGGTAGCTATTTGACCCCGTTGACCATGCATGGTGTCAAGCGGTGGCGAAGCGAGATACATGGAAAGTCGGAGTAATTAGGACGAACACTATTTTATTAAATAATCTCCCCTATAGCCACCTGCCTACGGCTACGCCTTATTGAATCTTTGTGTTCTTAACAATAAATAAAATTTAAAAAAATCAACTGTCAACAAAACATAATAAATACATACACACAAAGCAACCAGCCAACCAAACATGCCATAACAGTCATTATGATTGATGAATGTACAAAGCTGTCACAGTTTCCAAAATTTCGGTCTTGGCAAGCCACGTTATGAAAATCATTATCACCACCCCCCCCCCCCCCCCCCCCACCCCCACCCTTTGTCTGATCGGCAAACACTCACCCCGTGTTCACACACAAAAATGTCATCGTATAGCTAGACTAGAACGGTATAGCTATACCGTTCTCGTCTAGCTATACGATGAAATTGTGTGTATGAACGTTCACTAACGATACGTCGTATAAAGAATCATCGTATAGCGAAACGGGGGTTTGAGCATCGTTTCGAACGAGAACTCAGTAAAGAATCACGCTCGTTTTGTGTGTGAACGCCTCGGTCTAGAACGGTATAACTGGGCGGGGCTTAAAATGACCGCGTGTTACTTCACTCAGATTTGCGCTCGCTCACAGAAGACAGCAGACAGAAACAAGACACCACACTGCGCAGTAGCAAACTGCGCACCTATACGATGTTTCGTTGTAGCTGTTTTGGGATCTTGTTCTTGTGTGTGTGAACGCTCGATGTTTCTTTATACGATGATTCTTTATACGACGTTTCTTTATACGATGATTCTTTATACGACGTTTCAGGATACACAAATTTGTGTGTGAACACGCTGTCACTCGCGCTCATCCGCTGGTGTCCTCCGAATCCCCTCTGGACGAGTTGGCCGCGGTAATCACGTGACCGGATGCGGGTAGAAGTGATTAGCGCGACCATGTCACCCTCCCGTAAGCGTTCTGGAATTGATTCCGAAAAAAAAGCATGTTTTTTTAATCACAGGGTTATGCATAACCGATCGATTTGCTATAAACAGAATGTCCTTGGAAGTGATGCAGAAGACGAAAAACCTCGACTTCATCGGTTAGCGATAATGTGGAGTTCTTGCAGGATAAAATTTTGTTTTTAGGCATAATAACCTTCAAGGGATCTAGCGACTTTGTTGACATGTGCAAAAAGTGATGACTGGTTGATACAATGTATGAAGGTGTGTCCCAACTTCGCGCACGAAAATTTCGGATTTTTTCAAAGTGGCTTAGGAACAAGAAAATTACAGTAATCTCAATGAAACAATCATAAATTAACCCTCAAATTCTGAGGATTCGATTTTTCTTCATCAATTTGATTTTAAACTCACAATTCGTGATTATAACGGACCTTTTCCGTGACCATGTCATATCAGAAAGACTTCTTCACAGAGTACGGTAGTCTCCATACTTCGCGCGTCAATACCTAGGGCATCCTGCCATTGACTTAACACGTATATCCCTGTGTAGCAAACTGTAACACGCATTTCAATGGCAGTGTGATGATGCAAACATTTTGCGCGCATTAGCATGTTAGCACGCGCGCCGTTGTCAAGCTATCTACGGAGATTGCGCGATCCGAAAGTAAATTTGAAGGGTAGGTCGATTAAAGGAGCATTTTGCGCAGCCTTTCGATGACAACAAATATGTTCTACTGGAACGATTTCCGATCAATTTGCTTGATTCTTCCTCCTCCATAATTTTGTTGAAACACCAAAGTTGTGATTTACAAAAAAAGACCCCAAAAAGTGAGTATTTCTCCAGAAATATCGCTCTTTATTTGCTAATGTTTTGGTTGATGAGTAATTGATGTGTGCTCTTTCATTTGACATTGAAATTTTCCGTCGCCGTGTCCGTGTTCTAATTTGTGCGTATCTCGCCTATGATGCGCGAAGTTGGGATACGCGCGAAGTTAAGACACCTGTCCATATATTGTTGTTATCTGATATGCCACTGGGTGTTGTGTGAAATTGTCAAGTTGAATGGACGTTAAATGACCGAGTAATGAGCTAAAAATGTTAATTGCACTCACGTTGTACACGGTTTTGACGGTCCAGTGGATCATAAATATCTTCTGAACGAAATGGAAATTTGAAAAACCGAAATCTGTCCCGTGCTTTTTATTGTAAATATGAATATGACAAGGTGTGAGAGAACTACTAGAGTTCCCAGTAAGTTTTGGATTTGGACAATGTTATTAAGTCCCTTTAAAGGGATAGATGAGTTATGGTATAGAGGGCGCTACACAAAATTATTTCTGAGATAATGAAAAACTGAGTGTTAAATTTGAAAGAGCGTACAATTGTAATGACAGAATAAACTTTATTTCATCAAAATCGGTTCAGAAACGGCTGAAATATCAATAAACATAACGATTTGTAATAATTGTGGGCACTCACAATTATTCGATAATTTTGAACCAGCCGTTAAACAAAATTTAAAAATGCTTCCTCTTTTAAAAGATTTACAAAACAGATTTTTAAATAGTTGTTGATTATCTCTTTATCTAATCGGTACTTCAACAAAACATCGCATGCACAATATTTTATTTAAATGGTTGAAAACTCTTGAGCGCCCTCTTGAGTTTTAACGGCTATTTTGGAATCATAACAGGCTTTTTACTTACCGTAGTAGTCGTTTTTAATTTATTTTGTTTTACTCCTTTCGAGCATGGTGGATATATAACTATTAGTTTGTAATGTAGTGGTGCAGGTTTTGGTTACTAAAATTCAGTTTAACTAAAACTGTACTTTCTTTACCAGAACTCAACTATCCCTTTAAAAAAATTATCGTTACAGAGATGATGCTGGTTGCAGGTAGAACTGTCGTAGAAAAACCAAATCACAGATAAGTCAACATGCTCGCGGTGCACCATCATAGTCGTCACCACCATCATCATCATCACCACCATGATGAGCATCTTCATCGTCATCATTATCATCATGGTCATCATAATCATCATCATCATCATCGTCATCCTCGTCATTGTCATCATCATCATCATCATTATCATCATCATCATCATCATTATCATCATCATCATCATCATCATCATCATCATCATCATCATCATCATCATCATCATCATCATCATCATCATTATCATCGTCATTTTCCCATCACCATTAGTAGCAGAAGCAGCAGCAGTATCTTACAAAAGAGGATATGTCATTATTAATGTAGGCACGTTAATAGGCATCACCTGCAAAGGTGTGATATTATAGTCATACGTAGTGCTACTTTACAGGTTAACATGCTTTTGGTGTCACTGTGCGTGGTCCGTGTAATGATGAATAAATACTTCATGATACAAACATGTTTACACGCAGCTGTTGATATCAACAGGTCCTTGATATATTTATGTACTGGTGTTAAGAATAACGATGACATATTCTAAAATGGTATTTCCTTCCTTGTGTTATGTATTTCCGTTTGGCTACCAAATTAAAGCTAACCTTATACACTGTTAAAACGCTGTGTAAAAAAACGCTGTGTAAAAATGGTTGTTGATTCTTTTCATGCAACTTCAGGTTTATAGCATGATAAGTTGTACAAAGAAGGGTTGCGGAAAGCGGCCATTGTTCAAGCCTTGATGAAACGTTATAGTTTCGACCGCGAAATCAAATCGAACCAAGCAAACCGAGTTTAGCGCAGCGGTAGCGTGTTAGACTTATAACCCAAAGACCCCCGGTTCGATTCTACCCTTTGCCGCTTTTACATCTTGTTTTGTATTCGCTATTTCAACAACAGGATTGTTGAAATTTATTCGAAAACAGTTGTAGAACAAATTAAAACAACAGTTGTGTAAACGTTAAACAACTGGGGTTGTTGAATGTTTTCAACAACAGTTGGATGGTTCATATGTCAAACAGCGGTTGTTGAAAATGTTCAACAGTAACATGATGTCATTGCTTGAATGTAGCTTCTACAGTTATGTCGTCATGGTCGTGGTCTTTGTTTCTAAAGGAAAAATGGTGCGAAAAATGAACATAATAAACATGTATGTTATGAGTATCGGGTACATGTGCGAGTGTTCTATTGTGCTTTAAAATTCCAATGTGTGTTGCAAGATAATGCAAAGCATCAACTTTCAAACGTTTACAATGAAAAGTGTGATTAGTAATAATATTTGTGAATATTGATTAAGCAAGAGCTTAGAAGAATAGTCATTTTGTTGGAATTATATATGCCATCCAGTTCAAGCGTGTGGGACCAAATAGCTATTTCTTACCTCACATCCAGGGTGACTGTCAACCAGGGGCGTAGACAACGGGGGGGATGAGGGGGATGCATCCCCCCACCTCACAAGGTGAGGGGGATGACATGTACAATCATCCCCCCCCCCCCCCAGGTTTTAGGGAAGGATATATTTGTTTGTGTGTATCTATACGAGTGAAAAAGAAAACATTAGTTGTATGCATAGGCATACCCAGGGGGGGTGGGGGATTTTGGCGGTTCAACTGCCCCCCCCCCCCCCCTATGACCCAAAAATGGCTGTAAGGGGGGTTTGAAAATCTCCGGTATCGGGTTCGAAAATTGAGAAAGTATTTGGTCTCGAGCAACTGACCCCCCCCCCCCCCCCCCCCCCCCCCCACTGAGAGAGGTTTCCAACTTTGAATGAACCTAGTCTCGGTCTCGAAAATTTTGAAAGAGAAAATTGTACGGACTTCGTCGGCTTCATCTGCATCTGCATCAGTATCACATATCTGGCAGTCACAACAACCGCATGCATCTGTGCAGCGGAGTCCATTGGCACGGCACCCACAACTGCCCCCCCCCCCCCCCCCTATGACCCAAAAATGGCTGTAAGGGGGGTTTGAACCCCCCTTTTCACATTTTAGCTGGTCTCGAGACAACTTTTAAGCGGTCTTGACCGTCTAAAACCTGGTCTCGACCGACTAAAACCCGATCTCGGTACCAAAAATTGTCAAAGATATCTCCGGTATCGGGTTCGAAAATTGAGAAAGTATTTGGTCTCGAGCAACGGACCCCCCCCCCCCCCCCCCCCCCCCCCACTGAGAGGGGTTTTCAACTTTGAAGGAACCTGGTCTTGGTCTAGAAAAGTTTGAAAGTACTTGGTGTCGGCTTCGAAAAAATTGTATGGAACCCCCTCCCCCCCCCCCCCCCCCCCCCCACTGAGAGGGGTTCTCACCTTTGAAGGAACCTGGTCTCGGTCTAGAAAATTTGTTAAGTACTTGGTCTTGGCTTCGAAAAAATTGTTTACGGAACCCCCCCCACTAAGAGGGGCTTTCAACTTTGAACGTACTTGGTCTTGGGCTCGAAAATTGTGAAAGTACTTGGTCTCGACTTCGTAAAAATTTACGGACACCCCCCCCCCCCCCCCCCCCCCCCCCCCCACTGAAAGGACTTCCAAGCAATTGCCTTGGTCTCAAAATATTTGAACAGGTGGTCTCGGCCGAGAACAAATTAGTCTTGATCCGGTGAGCCGAACGGCAAATCATCCCCCCCCAGGTGTAAGAACCTGTCTACGCCACTGCTGTCAACGTGAACCATTGTTCAATAATTATATGGCTGCACATCATAATTATGGTCAACGGACAAGGACAATTAGCAAGACTTTTTTGTATAGCATTACTAATTAAAGCAATAGCCAAATAGTGTTTTTTTCACTGAAAAGGTTAAACCCGAACATCTATAAATCCGTTGAATACCAGATGATATCTTCTCCGAAGACTTAAAGGGGTAGTTCAGTTTTGGTATAGAGGGCGCTGCACGAAATAATTTTGTTGTGAGATAATGAAAAACTGAGTGTAACATTTGAAAGAGCATACAATTTTAATGGCAGAATAAACTCTATTTGATCAAAATCGGTTCAGAAACGGCTGAAATATCAATAAATATATCCGATCGTAATATATCTGGGGCCCAGATTTATTCGATGATTAAAAAAAAAATGTAAAAATGCTTACACTTTTTCAAAATTTTTCAAAAGGGTTGTTTAAATAGTTGTTGATAATCTCTCTATTTAATCATTATTTCAACGAAACATCACATGCATAATCACATGCATAAACCAATGCTTTTTTAGAGAGCGCCCTCTTGTGTTTGAATGGCTCTTTTTGAATGATAACAGGCTTTTTACTTAGTCGTTTGTAATGTTCTATACCTTTCGAGCATGGGGGAGTTATAACTATTAGTTTGTAATGTTATTGTGCAGGTTTGGTTACTAAAGCTCAGCCTTGCCAAAACTGTACTACCCCTTTAACACATAGTATCCCAGGTCCCAGTAGTGTGTGCGTCATAGAATAACAAAATACTTGAAATCAGCCTCTGTTTGTTTATAATTGATACCGTCTGGTGATATTCTTTGTGTAATCAACATAAAAGCGACTATCTCTACAATCAGACAGCACTATAGTCATCTGGCCCCATATTCATGAAACCCTGGTAGCGTAGTTCCTTGCTAAGTGTATTTTAAATGTGCAGTTTATTGAGCAACAGACAGTTGTCCTAGTCCCCAACTAGGGCCAACTAGGTAAACCTTAGGTACCCTCTAAGTTAACCCTATGAATCAACTAAAAGATCTTGTGTATAATTATTAGCCATGTCATCCAAAATAGACTTAGCAAGGAACTAAGCTAGCGGGCTTTCATGAATATGGGTCCTGGTCATATCATGAAGAATACTTGACTGTTTTGTTTTCAGTTTCAATTTTTATTTCTGCAATTTCCATATTCAAAATATCAACAAAAATA
>JBAMJV010000984.1:0-66431 GCA_037951105.1 Echinarachnius parma | reverse complement strand
GGGGGGGGGGGGGGGGTAGGGGCTCTCTGAACTACGACACTGATCGGAATTGGTAATTTGCTTGTGACCACCATGAATATATAAATACATTTGTATGATTTGGTTGCCTGATTGAAGCAAAATAAACATGAGGTCAATAAAATGTTTATGCTACCTTAACTGATGCTTGTCAGTATTGCAACACTAAATCATAAAAGTCTTATTTATCATGAATGTTTTCATACATTACATACTATCCATTCTACATAACAAATATTTGTTTAGATTGTTATTTTGAGTTGTGATGTCATAATTATGAAAAGGGCATTATTTTTATAAATATTCGATATTTAGATTAATTTGTCAAATGAGTGCTTGTAATACAACATGACAAATTAAACTTGCTATTTGTTTAATTCAATCTCATTTCAGGATTGAAACCAACCAAGCAGAAGTCTCAGAATATACAGACAGGGTTCATGACAGTCCAGCGAAGCAGGGATATTGTTCTGTAAGTTTTTAACCTTTTTTTTATAGGAAACATAGAACAATGAATTGGCATATTTACAAAGCAAAAGAGAGAAATACAATTCGTATGTGCAGCACATCATGGGCATTTATGTCATCATACTGAAAAAGAATATTTCAGACAAATTTGGACCCAGCTCATATTTTCTCTCTTCTTTGTATATTCACAAAATGTATACAAGAGTATGAAAGAGTGAATAGTGTTCTTTATGTCGGTCTTGGATTGAGTTATGATAATCATAATAGGTTATAAAAGGGAAATGGGCAAGTGTTCCACATTTGAGATAAAATGTTACAACTTTTACAGTGTAATGGGGAGTATGCATTTTTAGAAATCCGTCAGACTTAAAGAAAAACTAAGGCTTTCACTCTGTCCATTTATTTGCTTCAAACATGTAGAAAATTGTGTTTTTTCTTTCATTTCCATTTTCAGTTTTGTATTTGAATAACAACTCATAACCTTTATTTGTTTGGCTTTAACAATCATATCATAGTATTTTAAAATGAGTTTCTGTATCAATGATCAAGTGCGTGTAATTAATTTAAGATACCAGTCAAATTGAATTATTTATTAAATCATTGTGATTTGAGTAATGTCCTCAGCCTGGGATGATATAAACATTATATATAATGAAGCTTTTATTACTAAATTACTATCAAGCAATCCATCTTGAATACTTATTTTCTATCTTTGAATGTAATCAATCTGAAAAACGTTGTTAAACATACTGTTAAAATGATTTGTATCTTGTATTATCATTTTACAGGTACAGGAACAAGAACCATGCAACCGAGGTGAATGACAACTTAAATGAGAAAGTGATTCCGAAAAGCCCTATTTGGCCCAGAGCATATCATATCTTCATCACAAACTATAAGAGGAATAGACGTAAAGAAGGGGGTGGGGAGGTGTTAGGTGATTTTGAGTACTGGAATCATAAAATGCAAGGAATTCATTTGATTTTCCAGAGCATATCATATTGGATATCCCTTCCAAAAGTTTTATACAAACATTTTAGTTTATAATGATCTATGAAGAGACCAACATGGCTAGCTACAGGAGAAGGTCCTGGCCCCCAAATCACTCCCCATATAACGGCCCACCACCAATAATATCATGCTTGATGGAGAAAGCGGTGTATTTTCCAAGGTAAATCTATTAGTATAATCGGTCCTAATGATTATTTTGTAATATAAATATATTAATTTTTATATATTGCGCCAACTAAATTGAAGATTTACGTTAGTTACGGCTCGCTATTTGTATAATTAATATGAATTTGTTTGGAGGAGGTGTTTCCTCTTTTTTGCTTGTCAGGTAAAAACCTGTGGCGACTTCACCCCCCCCCCCCCCCCCCCCCGCCCTGCCCTTATTCAACTTGACTATGTGAATATTTGCAAAACCTCTGACAGAAAATTTGATTGACCGGTATTTGTATTGGTCACCATCACAGTATCCTATTCGGCTGTCTATTTACATGATAATTACAAGGTTTGATTAAGTGACAAGTTCCTACTTTATTCAAACACAATTGACGTATCTTTGAGTTCATATAATGTACAATACAGAGCTAAATTGCATGGATGCTAGTCCTGAACATGCTAAATTCATTGTCTTCAACCCCCAAGTATAATGCAAATTGATAAATTTCTTGAAAATTTTGAGTAAAATCAGATGAAATAACTGACGACTCATAATGTATATCAGTATTATCCAGGATTCATAGTTTTTTCTTACAAGTTATATTTTTGGTCCATTTGGTCTAAATAATTAATTTCAAAAAATCATAAATGCATGTGTACTAGGTTTTCATGTTTTCATTATTTAAAGGGTGATTAAATTAAAAACGCATGTTGACTTTGGTTGATCTATAATAATGAATACATCACATATCTGTTGACTATTTGATGTACATTTTTTTCATATTTTTTATATTATTTTTTCTATTATTTTTATACTACCTGCTAATATCCACCCCTAAAAAACCCTCTATCATTGACTTCTCCGACGATCAGCTAGATAAACATAATGTTCTCATCCACTGAGTACCTTATTGCATTGGATGCATTGGATGTTTTCATTGAAACCCTTCTTTTCATGGTGAGTGGGCATTGTATAAAACATGCAATCCAATTGTAAACATGTGGTCAGTGGACATACCAATGTCTTGTGTTCATCTAGCTGACTGATGGTTGAATGGTATTTTATTTTACAGAATTCAATAGCTTCTGGCAGGATTTTTTAGTGGTGAAGCTTAGCAGGTAGAAAAAAAGAAATAGAACAAATAATATTAAAAATATGACAAACATGTACATCAAATAGTCAACAGATATGTGATGTATTCATTATTGTAGATCAAGCAAAGTCAACATGCGTTTTTAATTTAGTCACCCTTTAAGTAAAATTGTTTTTGTATAGCCATAATTACTTGTAAAATTTGTAGTTGTACGTGTAATTCAGATTACCTTGATGTATTACTGTGTTCATTGATTACATTGGACATCTCCCCTTCCCCTATAAATTATATCCTCTCTCTTTACAGAGGCCGCGGAAGCACCCCCCCCCCCCCCCCACTTTTTTGGCTTAAAACAAAGAAATACATAAACCTAAAATAAAGAAATACATAACAGTTCAAATGTGGTCAGCCCCCCCCCCCCCCCCTCCACTTTCAAAATCTTTCCGCGGCCCCTGCTTTAGACTACCTTTTATCATGTTTGTTTTTAGTTTTGTTCTTGTCTTTTTAAACCTACGTCTATTGTATCATTATGCAAGGCAACACTACTATATAGCGTTCAGCTTATAATGCCAGAAAATTGTGTGTTTTTATATCGACAGTATAACAGTTTATCTTATGTATGAAATTGATTGTTGCGAGACGTATAATAAATAAATAAATAATTTACATTTTTATGCACAGATTGACAGGCATTTGAATGTAATATCAAGAGTCGTAGAGGTTAACATACTGTAGCGAGTTTATATTATACCGTTGCAGACATTGTTCTAAGTTCATAAAATTGTTTTTTTTTTGTTATCCCGAGAAATGTTGAATTTCTTAAAATGTTTGTAAAATATGATGAAACACGTACGTACACTACGGAATAACTCAAATGCTATCAATAATTACACACGTTGTAAAATACAGTTGTGCAGATATACAATCATCCGTGAACTGACCCCATAAATGTATTTGGATTAATTTTACTCTTTTTGTATTCATGTACCACTTTTTTCTTACTGCAAACAATACTGCAAAGCAATACTACAATAGAGGAACACATTAGATGAAGAATAAACCTAATTGTGCTTTTCTCCATGATTATGACTGAACAACTTGTTGATGAGTGGTAATTCATGATTGTTTTATGTTTTATGTATGAAACCGATGAATACAGGGTGGCCCCCAAAACGGAACGGGGTACTCGCCATAATTAAGAAACATGATGATTCATCACGGGATAAGGCATGTTTTTCAAAGAAAAATGATAAGAAGAAGAGTAGATTTGGTCAAGTAGTTTTTGTTTTAGGACGTAAGTAGTTTTTTTTCCCGTTTTGGGGGGCCACCCTGTATGCACCAAGAAATACATGCAAATGCTTATGATGTGAACTGCTTGGGTCGTTGTGTGTGAGTGTGTTTGTGCATGCGTGCGAACAAAATGTAATTGGGTATGCGTATGTATTTGCACGTG
Organism: Echinarachnius parma; assembly: GCA_037951105.1. Lineage (NCBI taxonomy): Eukaryota > Metazoa > Echinodermata > Echinoidea > Clypeasteroida > Echinarachniidae > Echinarachnius > Echinarachnius parma. The sequence goes on along the minus strand of JBAMJV010000984.1, from coordinate 62,234 downwards.
CGTGCGTATATACGAATGTATGGATGTGCATGCGAATGTTTATGTGTGTCCGTGTGTATTTTCTGGAAATGTGCTTTATGAGGGCGTGTTCTGTATTGTAAAATATGTATGCGTGTGTGTGTGTGTGTATGTGGTAGTACTTTAATCTGTGTGCGGGTTTGTGGGGTCGGTGTTTCTCAAGCTGACGTCGCAGAAAGAGGAGTGTGTACCTCATAATCTGTCCAAAATCAGATCAAGAACTATTGTTTGTATTGTCGTTTTTATACCAAATACTATGTTATAAATCGTACTGATTAGCAGCTATATGGTGTAAATTAATAATAATGTTCAATCATTGTGAATGTCAACAATACACATCATTACGATAATGAAGAATAATACACATTATTGATATTCGATTGGCAATTTGTCATGTATCGCAAACCTGTATTATTTCTTTTAATCATAGCTGTATCGTAAATCAGATAATTAGATTATATTATGTTATAATTAGTACCAGTTGCTTAAAAAATATAATCATTACTTGTTTCTGAAGAAGATAAAGCCAGACACTTCACATTATACTATTTGATTTGCCCTGATCTTCGTTGTCAAGGACAACGTACTAATTTGCATATACCCGGCGAATATTCGCTCTAGTGGGAACACTTTTCCGCCGCGAATTTTCGCAGCGAATATTCGCGCGGAAATTCGCCGCGGAAATTCGCTCTAGTGGGAACGCAGCTTTATACGTATTTGAGTCTGGTGTTTGTGTACGTACGTAGGTTCGATTGTGTTTGTATACTATATAGCGGTCTGAGGGAGATGATTTAAGTCATGATTTCTTTAATTTAGTATTATCAAATTTCCTTCCAAGGTATGCACCAGATTGCATTATTTCGAGTGAAAATTTGCAAAAGCTCCCTACCGTGGGAGGGGGCCCCCCTCCCACACCCTCCCCCCCCCCCCCCCCCCCCTCGGGCGCTTCGCGCCCTCGGGCTTGGTCCCCGCTTGGTCGCTCCGCTCCCTCGCAGTTGTGCCCCCAATCCGTTGACCCTCGCTACGCCACTGCAGGCATGCAAGTACATGTTTTTGACGGTTTATAGAAATTGTTTATAATTGTAATGAAGTTCATTATGCCGTTTATAGTGACAAGTAAAGGTAGAGCCAGTTTCACAGATGCATTTCGGTACTCTGTTCATGCGAGTTTTGTATAGTAGTAAAATTGCACCTTATATTTTTGCTGCTTCTCAAAAAAGGAAATGAGATTAGGCTGATGCGTGGAAAAGCTACCGGCGAAAGGAGCATCTTAAACCTGGGACCCACATGTGTTGCGTGAGAAAACTTCATCGGCTAGAGTCACCTAGAGTATAAAAATGGCACTTTCAACCTCAAAATTAGTACTGAACGCTGTCAGCAAGGCGGTGAACAATGGCAGACAATTCAGCGTTTTCAAATCGACATCACAATATATGTTGCGATCACGGCAAGACTGTCAAGCAGCGCGGACGTGGTCGCGGTCGATGTGGAATTTGTGCAGCGGCAGCCGGCGAAACTGCACCGGGCAACGAGGTGACAGCACGCCGGGTGCGCTGGCCAAGGGCATGAAGAAGGTTCGGTTACCGGGCACAACGTGTTCATGTGGTTGCGGCGGTGCCGGTTTACACACAGAGGGTAAGCAGTTGAAGAACTTGAACTTGAAGGATGAAGGGGAATAATAGAATAACAAAATAGAAAAGTAGAAATCAAGAAAGTAGAATAGAACATGTGTCATTAGTATTACTGTCAATCATGTCAATTGAATTACAAAAACAAGGTCAGGTCAACAAATGACATAATTCATGAACAGATTTACGTAATTGAATGAATTTTTTTATTCTGCAGTTTCACTTTTTTCAGATTTGTGTTGGGCTTGAAAAGGCTGGAATGGGTTAATAAATTCACAATAAAATCACTCTAAATTAATAATGATTATCAAATATTATCAAATATTATCAAGCTGACCTTTTCCTTGAAAGACACAAAACAGTTTCAAGAAAATAAATATATGTCCTCATCGGAGTGGGCAAAGTGCAGGTTTTAAACTTGACCTGTTGACCTTGTATTTCATGCAGCTCTGCAGAAAAGTCACAACTTTCACAGCAAATACTGAAATGTGTAGTTAGATTTGAGTTAAAAGTATGCGATAAATATGACGGTTTTTGTTGGCTTCTTTATCATGTTTATGAGAGAGCTGAGAGTGTCTGCTTATGCTCGAATTGCAATGATCGTTCGACCTCGGCTGACTGGGCCGGCCGGCCTGTTAATCATATAAGTACACGTATGTGTCAAATAAACTGACGAACAAACATCACCCAGCCTAAGTCACATGACCAATGTTTGACGCATGCAATATGCGTACATATTTCACATAACGGGCCTTCAGCTTCAGGACTGTTTGATGTTTGTATTGGAACGTTATTAGACGGAGCGATGTATTATTTTCAGACCGGTTCTGAATGGGTTAATGAACAATTGACCTATTGAATAATGTTATAATATGTATTCTATTTTCTCCCCAGCTGATGGCGAGCTCGTGAACTTCTTGAAGGAAGAGATTGATGTGGAGCAAGGGAGCCTGACAAATATTCCAAAGATTTCTGGTTTCGATATCACAGTAGATGGTGCTGATGTGAAGCTTACAAAAGAAACGGGTGGAGAAAGGTACAAACTAACTTGAAAATCACTTTTAAGGTGTAGAAACTGGCCCAGTCTGCCAGCCCAATCATCAATGTGATTACAATCATTGGCTCTTACTCATCAATATTAACATATTTTGAATAAGGAATAACATACATATAATGCAACAGCAAAATGGTATCTAGCAGAACACAAACATACATGTACATGTACATGTGTGCATTCCTTACTCATTCAACTATAAAGGTTTAGCCAAGCACATCTCCAGATCAGTGGAACTAGGGCCGGATGGCTGGTTCTGTGTCATGCTAGGGCTCTCTCCCCAGATATAACGGGCTTAGTTAATCTCTCTAATCCTGGCCACCCAGTTCTGTAATTCATGCATGCCATAACAATAGAAGAGCTTTTATTTTACTTTCAGTTGCTAGACAAGAGTCACATGGATGGCCGCCAATAAAATGGTTAAATTTGATCCTAGGTTGTACATGTACATTACATGTATATAACATACAATACTAGTCTTTGCTTAAAGGAACTAAAGAATACAACGTACTTCGGCACTTATTCCATACTGTAGTTGATGACTTGTAAAATAAGTCTGCCAAAAAAAACTCCCATGAAAATAAACACAGTAGTGATTTTAGACTAATTTATTTCACTTAGCAGCCAGTTTACGTCCAACCCACTTTTAGGGTCCAGAATCGGCAGCGTGATTGACAATTCATTGGCTTACGTCATCTACAGAATGTACCGGATCAAGTGGTGAAAATTCTACCCCTGGGTCATTCCGTGTCAAGTCAACCAAAAAAAATGGAAATTCACACCTTACCTTCTTCAATTTTGCTCATATTTGGTTTTTAGGGTTATTTTGGCTGAAAAAGCCAAAATTTCAAATATGAGCGCAATCGGACGTACGGTTTTCGCGTTACGACACGCCCATTTTTACCGATTTTCGCTAAAACGGCCGCGCCCGGCAATACGAAAACAACCATATCTCTGTAACCCCTGGGCCAAATATGTTGAAATTGGTGCCTATGGAAAGCTAATTTCATGAGGAATCCATTTTTAAAGTCATTCTTTATGTAGGAGCAACTTAAAATGTATTGACCTTTTGACCTTTACTTTGACCTTGTGGGACAGGTGGCGCGAAGATTATTTTCGTAAAAAATCGTACCCCTACATGTTTTCTACATAATATCAAAAAATTAGAGTTATATTTTTCTTTGTTTGCTTGCTATATCTTCTCAAAGTACAGGTGTTCAGTGCAAATAATGTATTTGTATACAATGTATACGTATTGTATGTATCATACAGTATGTTTATGCATACAATGTGTGGATACCAAACTAGAATTTTTTCTTTGTCGAAAACGACAATATCTCTGTAACCCCTGGGCCAAATATGTTGAAATTGGTGCCTATGGAAAGCTAATTTCATGAGGAATCCATTTTTAAAGTCATTTTTTAAGTAGGAGCAACTTGAAATGTATTGACCTTTTCACCTTTACTTTGACCTTGAATTTGACCTTGTGGGACAGGTGGCGCGAAGATTATTTTCGTAAAAAATCGTTCCCCTACATGTTTTCTACATAATATCAAAAAATTATAGTTATATATATAGAGAGAGAGAGACAGACAGACAAAGAAAAAATTACTGTTTGGTATCCACACATTGTATGCATAACCATACTGTATGATATACATACAATACGTATACATTGTATACAAATACATTATTTGCACTGAACACCTGTACTTTGAGAAGATATAGCAAGCAAACAAAGAAAAATATAACTCTAATTTTTTGATATTATGTAGAAAACATGTAGGGGTACGATTTTTTACGAAAATAATCTTCGCGCCACCTGTCCCACAAGGTCAAATTCAAGGTCAAAGTAAAGGTCAAAAGGTCAATACATTTTAAGTTGCTCCTACATAAAGAATGACTTTAAAAATGGATTCCTCATGAAATTAGCTTTCCATAGGCACCAATTTCAACATATTTGGCCCAGGGGTTACAGAGATATGGTTGTTTTCGTATTGCCGGGCGCGGCCGTTTTAGCGAAAATCGGTAAAAATGGGCGTGTCGTAACGCGAAAGCCGTACGTCCGATTGCGCTCATATTTGAAATTTTGGCTTTTTCAGCCAAAATAACCCTAAAAACCAAATATTAACAAAATTGAAGAAGGTAAGGTGTTATCGATTGGTTGAATTGACACGGAATGACCCCCCTGTAACACCCATAGACCGAAAAATCTATCTCTATATTCCCCTCGACGCTCGGTATACCGCTGCAAGTCCGATATGGCACTGGTTTTTTTAAAGATGCCAAATGTGTCAACCAACATGGTCAAAAATGAAATTAAGTGAACTAACTTCAAACATGTTTTTTTCACATTGACACAACTTATATTTTCGTGAAATATAAATATCTGGGCTTAATCTATCCCCAATTCTGCGAAATATCTATGGACATTTAGGATTTCCTATATTTAAAAGAAAAATATGATATATTTTCACATTGCCATACTAAAATCCTACTATTCCAAATGGCATTACAAATAATACAAATAATTAAAGTGGGCTTCTGACATCATGTGTGCCATTTTCGGGGCTTCTGTTTCATAAATTTTAGTTTTTAGGTCATTTTAAAGTGAAAAATAGCCTTAAAATTTGAATTTTGCAATTTGAAGTTTTTGTAATGCAAATTTGTTTTACTGTTGTTGGTTCAAACTTATTGTATGGAAACAATACATGATAGGACATATTTACATGATATAAAATTGGAGCAAGACACTTGCAAACAAAATTCAAATTTGATTCTTGTATGTGTTTCGGACGTTACACATTGTTAACATTTACCCTTTTTTTACACTTCTATGACCAGTTGTGGTTTAAATCTTTGCTATTTTGGAATATTTAAATACAGAAAATATATGTTTAGATGTAAATCTATCCAAATTCTTCTTTGAAATGGTCAAATTAACTTCATAGCACAGAAAGGGGTCTTCTATCAACCATAGACATTATAGTACAGTACAGTACATGTAAACTTGATTTATATATAATTATATGTTCAGATCTCCAAAGTAGAGACAATTTTAAGGGTTTTAGTGAAATTATGAAGTACTGTGTACCTAGTACTACAATAACTACAATTTGAGAATTGTGATCTGTAATTTATTGTAGTAAAGTTGCATTATGTTATGACATACCCTATTTTGTTTCGGACGTTACATGGTGTTAACATCACTTCAAAACATATCTTAACTCACTTTGTTTGCACGATTTTGCAAGCAAAACCCATAAATATGTGCATTAATTGAACTCCCAACGAAAGGGATAGTGAATGAAGTCCATATTGATAGACAAAATCCAAGATTTTGTACATTACATGCAATTAGAAACTGTTATTAATATACAGTCAAAGGATGATCGATGTGACTTTCCAGAGTTTCCTTCATCATTTTACAAAAGATAAAAGTATATGTACGTACAATGACATACATTGTATATGATTTGAATTTTCCATTTTCTTATTTTGATAAAACATGAAGCTCAAACTAATTTTTATCAAACTATTATTGAAAATTAGAATAACTGTCATAAATGCATTACTGATCAATATGATATTAGCAAAACCTCAAATTCAAGTTATAATGGCACATGTACAGTACACTTGTATGTACCACATAAGGTTATGGTCAAGAAAATATATTTGTTCCAGCAGATATGGTTACATTTTTCAAACATAGCTGACTTGCGCAAAAATGTAATTGATCATAAACCAGTAGTGTTCTGGAAATTGCCTTAAGAATAAGATAAGGAATTATCTTGGTGTACATTTACTGTACCTATAGTTTACATGGCATATGCCATAGTATTTCAAAACTAACTTTTGTTTTAACATGTGGATTTTTTTAATACAAATGATTAACTTTTTAATTAGTGTCAGTAAAACATGTGGATCAACGCAGATTATTTTCTTCTTATCAAGTTTAAGTATATGAAAAAAACATGTTTTGCATAGTTATACTGTACTTTTGTATACCACTAAAAGGCTCTGTTAATGAAAATGTCTATATTTCCACTAAATGAATAATGAAACAGAGACTTAACATTTGTTTCTTATAGAACATTATAAAGGCAATCAACCTAATAATGCATTTGATGTGATACAAAAAACAAAATCAGTATACATGTAGTTCTGTGTGTACTTTACAACATGAACAATTATGGGGCAAAAATAGCAATTCCTCACATTTTATAAATAAAAGTTCCTTCCCAGAGACAAATAACTGATAATTTATTTTTAAAAACACTTTTGCTTGGAGCAGGAAGCATATAGATCATGAAAAATGTAGATAATACTTTTTTAAATGTTCCAAATTGAATTTTTTGTGCAATCAAAATGTGTGTTAACACCATTTTGTAACGTCCGAAACGAGCTCACAATACCATACAAAATATTCTGTAAATGGTAAACAAAATACAGGAGTTGTTGCAGCAGGTAGTGTTTCAGTTCCACAAAAGAAAGGTTATTGTTCCAAGTAGATTAGTCATATCATTCACTATATCAAGTGTCTTGTAAATCTTTAGTGGTTACAAATTAGCTGAGAAAAATCGATGAAAAATTTGTGAAAATGTGGATTTGGGGCAGACTAAGCATCTAAGTGTTATTAAAGCATCATGTATTTTGATGATTATGTTTCATTTACATGATCTAAATGAATAATAATAACTATATATTATCATTTTGAAAATAAATGCACTAAAATATCAATTTTGTGTTAACAATTACCCCATGTAACGTCCGAAACACATTTGTTTGAACATTGGTTGATCTCAAACATTTGTTTTGGCAATTAATTACCCAATTCATGTGTAAATTTGTTTCAAAATGAATACTATTTTATATTATGATGATTGATTCATATAATGTGCCCTTTCCTGTGACTTATGAGCTTATAAGTTACATTTTTGGTTTCGGACGTTACATTTGTTTCGGATGTTACAAATGTTAACGGAAAGTTAACTTTAAAGATATAATCATAATACAATAAGTTATTGCATTTTTTTTTTCTGTGATGGGAAGGTACATCAAGTCTCTTCAAAACTGAGATAAATAATTGTTTGTGTTATCCCCCTTTTAAAAATTATTTCTAAAGAAATATTGTTTCGGACGTTACAAAATTGTTTACGGAAAATGAGAGCATGTGTGCATTTCATGTTTTTTTTTTTTTTTAATCACTGGCTTAAGAAATCAGTCATTTCCCTTTTAGGCAATATGATGAGGAAACTGTTAGTTCAATTTTCATACTGATATCATTTCAATAAATTATGATACTGGTAGGGGTAATGAGGGGTTAAATTGTTAACGGAGGATGTAACGTCCGAAACACCAATTTTGATGGCATTGTACTGTCAAAATATTACTTTACATATTAAGCGCCGTTAATTTTCTGAAAGTTTAACTCACACTCGTTCATAATTATCAACAAATAAAAAAACAAAAAAAATCTGTTAGTGTTTTTTTATACCTGAACATAATTGAACCCATTTTTGGTTGACAAATTTCCGTTAACAATTGGCCCTTAAGGGTTATCTGACCTATATAAAGGGAAGTCCAAATATTTTCGTTAAGGTATGGGAGATCAATCTAGGTGGATGCTATAAGAAAATACAAAAATAAGTTTTCAGTTCAGTATGTTTTTAAAAATACAGGCCCTCAAAGTGCCATTAAGCCTTTTGGCACCTTTAAAAAAACCAGAGCCATATACTGTACATGTAAAAGTAAACCCCGTAGTGTAGAGTTGGTTATTTCTGACTAGGGCAGCCAGGACTACCAAAACGATGATGTTATAACATTATAGTCGTTTACATGTGCACTTATAATATGTGTTTTTTGTATGTATCATCGTCACTTAGCCTCTGAAGAAGATTCTGCTAGGATCAAAAATTTAGGCCCTATATTGACTAATTTTTACTACACAGGCATTATAATAGTAGATTTATAGCAGTTTTCAGCAGTATTTTTGGCATCAACATTATAAGTACAAACATATTACTAATCCATTAATTTCATTATTCTCATCAGAAGCCAGTTACAGTGTACATATAGAATATTTATATTGCCATTAAAGGGATCTAGTAACTTTGTTGACATGTGCAAAAAGTGATGAATGGTTGATGCAATGTATAGTGTTGTTATCTCATATGTCCACAGGGTATTGTGTGAAAATTTCAAGTCAAATGGACATTGCATGGCCAAGACTAATGAGCGAAAATGCAAAGTGACATTGGGTGATATTCACTAACTCACTGCATTCACTTTGTACAGGGATGAAAAACTCGCCCGGAGTTTTTCTTATCTGAATACTTTGATCGTTCATATCTTTGTAATGAAAGGGAAATTTGAAAAACCGAAACCTGTCCCATGATTTTATTGTTAATACGAATACAACAAGGTATGAGGGAACCGCTAGAATTAAAATTTTATTTTGAGGATTTGGACAATGTTACTAAGTCCCTTTAACCTTTTTGCTTGTGTGCTTATGCTTTTTTTTTTTTTTTTTTTTGGGGGGGGGGGGGGGAGGATGTGGGTCATCTATAGTGCTCAGTATTTCCTATAGTATATGGTATATACCCATGATGATGTACGCCAGATTTATCTACAGGTCTCAATAGTTACTGATATGTGACATTATCATAATCTGCTTTTCACTATTCCCAGGGTAACAGTCAAGTTCAGTGTGAACCACTCGGTGGAGATGGAGGGTGCAGCACCAGCAGAGCCAGAACAGCAGGAACAGGAATCTTCTCCAGAGGTGAGTAAACTTTTTAACAGAAATTCTTATTAGCAGTTTCAACTGTTCATTCATTCATTAACACAATTCAAAATGCAGACAAGACACACACAAAGAGTTTATGTTATGACCAAGCTACTTGATGCCATCACAAATGTCTGATGTGTTATGAATATAAAACATAAGACATTTGTGAGAGCCCCCCCCCCCCTCCCCCCACCCCTCCCCCCCACCCCCGACCTGGATAACAAGTATGAACGTTCTCATTTATAAAGAAATAAAACTTGAGGAATAGTTGGTAGAAAGTGGCATTTGTTTGCCAAAGTCAAATGCAAATCTATTTCACTTGCATTTATTATATTGGCCCCTTTTTTTATAACAGCTTTAAATCGCTGCTGTTATCAGCATTTTTTTCTACTCTCAAATTGTAATGCATTATTGAAGAATTGAAATTAGTATTGTTTTATTTTTCTGTAGATGCGATCATACCCGGACTTCACTGTAGATGTGAGCAAGGCAGTGGTAACAGCCTCAGAGTAAGCTGTGCCTTCCAGAGGGATGACGACTTGCTCGACGACCAGGAGGTTGATGCTGAGGCCGATGACGAAGACCTCTTCATCATCGACGAGGTCATGTTCGCGAAGGAAGGTGCCGCAACCAGCGATCTGGAAGCTACATACCGTGTCGGGACAGAAGTTATGAATGGGGTCAGTTGTAATTTGTATTTAAAAGCAATTGTATCCCTTTCAAGCACTATGCCTATCATTTACTCTTGTCTGTCTGGTAATTCACCCATTGGGTCAGAAGCTAAAATTATGTCGCTTATTGAGTCATTTCAAATTGTTTTCCCCCAACATTTGTTTCAATTTCTTTTATAATGTTTCTGTTCAGGAGTTGTATGTCTGTCTGAAGAACTACCTAGCTGACTCGGGGTTGAGGGCAAGTTCTGTGAGAAGCTGTCGGACCTTGCTAGCGTCGTGGAGAATCGGCAGTACATCAGCTTTTATTTGTTAATTTAAGAACACTTTCTGTCTTAATTGTAATTACTTTTACTGTCATTTTTTTTCCCCCAGGAGTTGTACGACCGTCTGAAGAGCTACCTAGCCGACCGAGGCGTCGAGGGCGAATTCTGCGAGAAGCTGTCTGACCTTGCCAGCGCCGTTGAGCATCGGCAGTACATCAGCTTCCTCCACGAGCTGCAGTCATTCATCAAGCAATGAGATATAGATTAGATTAAATTAAAAGTGATTGTAGGAGTGAGGTACAGTCAAACCCGTCTATAGTGACCACCAAAGGGAAACAAGAAAAGTAGCCACTATAGACAGGTTCTATAATATTGTTTTTCTCTGCAGGGGATCACTTCTGGTGGCCACTATAGACAGGTGGCCACTAAGACAGGTTTGACTGTATATGGAGTGTCAGGTGAGAGTGATAAGGGCCTTATGTCAGTTTTTGGCTAAATTGAGTTGATTATGCATACCATCTCGTAGATCGCAGCTTCCTCTATGTGATGCCAGATTGTTTATGTCTTAATTTGTGAGATATCAATGAAAAAGCAAACGAGAGCTCAGTTTGGTTTCTACAATGCTCCTAAACTTTAAACACAATTGAGACCCTAATAGTGACTTTATAACGGCCTTCTCTTTCTCAACCGACAACTCTCTCATGTTGGACCACGTGTGATTCTAGGCAGGGCTTCGCACTAACTTTTTTTTTGGGCTAGTGGCCCGGTCGGTCCATTAAAATTAGTTTCCTCTCCATTTTTGGCTTCCTGGAGCAAAATTTACCGTCATTGTCAAGTTTGAAAATCTACTAGATGCCCAATTGGGCCACCAAAATATGACTTTCTTGAATGTTTGCTGGCCCAAAGTAAAATGGTACTTCCTCTGGGTCTACGGACCAGTGTTAATGTTCAGACCCTGTACTACATGTAGGTCACTTTGGACGATTGTATACAATTGCATTCCAAAAGTTATGACTTATATAGGGCATGGGATAGGTGCTGTTTATAGGGGCCTATTTGCATCCATGCGGGCCAGTTTAGGACCAAATAAGAGAGGGGACATGTGACCGGCTATAGCAAAACCCTGCACTGTCGGTAATAATCAAAATGTAGATTTTCATGCCATTAGAAAGGCCTCATCACAAGCCCTTATTTCATGCTTTGTTCTAAAAAATTGGTCAATAATTGGCGAAGATATGATTGTTTCAATGTTACAATCATAAGTCTTTTACACACATTATGTGAACTTAAAATGCCAATTTCTTCAAAAAACATGAATTACCGACAATTGCAGGGTTTTGCTATAGCCGGTCACATATATTGATATAGTGGAACCTCGTTATAACTATGACCTTCAAACCATGAAAATAATCTAGTTTTAGCGCAGCAAAGAAATATTTAAAACTTCAACCAGAAAAATTACCTGTTACACAAGGGTTTTTACAAATTTATAACGTGGTTCCACTGTACTAGTCATAACATTTGGAATGCACCGGTTAACCCATTGAGGACCGAGCCTGAGACATGTTGGGCTTGAATCTAAAGGGAAACGTGTGCTATATTAAAATCCGATGGTTTTTGATGGGTTAAGCAACATCCTACAAAGTGATCTACAAGGCTAAGAAACGATATATAGTGGAAGATTGTTCCACTTCAGGGGGGTGTTTCACAAATATCCTAAGTTGAACTTAACTCTAAGTTGCACTTATCTATTATGGAAAGCCATGTGTAGCGTTAGAATAAAATATATATTCAAAACCAAGAATGAGAGTATTTTGGACTGTCATAAATTTTACATCAAAAAACATGGAATCTCCTTGATAATAGAAAATATTAATGATTTAAAATCAAAATTTTATGCCTTTGAAAAAGGACTTTTAAAACAATTTTTCAAAGAAACTAATGGCTTTCCATACTTTTTAAGTCCAACTTAGAGATAAGTTCAACTTAAGGTCTTTGTGAAACACCCCCCTGGAGCTTGGAATCAAGAAGATTATCTTGTGACATCAGGGTAAAAAAAGAAGAAGAAGAGTATAGAGAACTTGTAGTCTGTACCATTGAACTCGCCTCGTTATACGAATGTTATGTAATATCAGAGCCCTTTGAAACGAGATTCCGCTGTACTTGGAGCTTACTGAACAGAGCCCAGATTTGCATCTTTGACACAATGTGTGTGTCGGGGAAAATCAGGAAAATTTGAATTATACAGGAACTTTTAAATTGTTTTTTTTACTGGTATATTTGTTTTGTTAGGGCTAGAAACTAACTTATTCTTCATGGTGGCCCTAAATATGGTTTGGGTGGCCTCAAACCAAATCATAACATTTGTTTTCCTTAGCGGGTGCTCAAAGATAATTTTTGATGGCCCAAGGACGGGCCAGAGGGCGAGTATTAATTTAGAGCCATTTTAGAATTTCCTTTACTTCTTCGAACAATTAACTGCACAGGAGCCATTTGATTTTTGTTTAATATACATCCAATATATTCACTTTTAGTTTCCTTCATTTTATTGTAACAAGATTTAGGGAATTTCGATCTTTGATGACATAAAAAATCGACACTGGAGGGTTGGAACATGGAGGTGATTTTAAAACTAATATACTATGTGGTTCTTCTGAAGATAAAAATTGAAGTTTGAAACATTTTCCTTCAAATGTAAGCAGATTTTAATCAAAAAGTGTATTTGAAATGTGCGTGTCTCGGTGTCCGAGTTATTGAATCATTTTCATGTAATTTGCTTGACCCAGCGTATTTCAATGTCTAGGAAATTAGACAAATAAACTTCAAACATTCAAAGCATTTGAATAATTGTTTTGTACTTCAAATTTAATGCATGTGCTCGAGTTCAGTGATTGTTTGTTTCAATTGTTTTGTGTGTAACTACTAGTATATGTATACTGTATTGTAATGAAGAGTGACTTTGGAACAAATTTGTTGTATGTTTACCCTTTTAACCAAAGCATATTATGGTCGATTTTAGTCAAATATGCAACCCTATAAAAACATTCAAATTAATTAAAGGAATTGTGATCATTGAAAGATCGATTATGAAACAACCTTTGTTCAAAGTCACCCCTCTGTCCAAAGTTTATGACAGAATATAGTACACATATTAAAACTAAACCAAGATTAGTTTTTCGTACAAAAAAGTAATTTTAATAATGAAACTTAAATACATCACAAGCTTGATTGACAAGTCTGCCTCCATTATTTACACATTTCTCTTAAATAGATCGTTCGAGGATGGCTACCTATTTTCCATTTGAAAGACAACAAAAAATACAATCATAATACGATTGAAGAAACAGCTGGATATAATTCACAATTTTGTCAATGTATGGTAATATAGGATTTCTCGGTCAATTTCGTAAGTTGGCCATACAAATTCATTTTGTGTGCATTCAATTTCGCCGATTTTGTCACCGCAGCTGTATTTTGCAGTTCAAATTCGTTTTTTAGCATTCGAATTCATATAACAATCATTCAAAAACATTTTGTTTGCATTCGATTTAGAACGTGTTTCTATTTCGTAAAATTGTCATTCAATTTAAAGCGAGGAAATTTGTGATTACGTAATACCACCTTCCGTGAAATCCGTTGGCGAAATTGAATGCAAATAGCGTGTTTTTTTAAATTGAATGGTAAATCACTTGACCGAAGAGCTAAATCGTATGAACAAAATGCAATTTTGAATGGCAATTGCAAGCCTTCAGCTCAATTTCGCGAAATTGAATGAAACGCTTATCAAAATGAATGAGAAGCTTACGAAATTGGCTGAGAAAACCTATAGTTCTCAGGAACTTGTCATTATAAAGTCTAATGTACTGTATGCTTATTGAGCTTACATTACACAGTTAAATATTATATATTTCAATGTAAGAAGGCAAGAAGCCAACATTTATTCATTTCAATCAAAGATAAAAATACAAAATATATATGAACAGATACATACATACATGCATACATATATTTTAACAATTTAGCATAAGCCATATACAAATTAACAAAATGAAATGAAAGAGAACTTTTAAAAAAGCCATAGGGCCTTGTGAGTAAATTCTCATGAAGTCATATTACACAATTTTGGCACAATTAATAAAATGATAATTCACAATCAACAACAATACAAAATAATCTTATTTAAGAGGATCAACAGTATATTACAATATCAATAATTTTGTAGGAAATGGTGTTTAAGTGATTTTTTGAATAATCTTAAATTAGAATGAGAACGAATAGTACTCGGTAACATATTCCAAACATATATCAGTTATGTGCCTTTAGAATGTACATGTAGGGCCATATTTATGCAACACTTAACTTAAATTTACAGTGTAGTGAGAAACAAAAACTTAACTGAACAACTTGCTAGGGTGGAAATGTACTTAAACTACTTTTCTTATATTTATATATTATATACTTTCTTACTATAGATGTAAAATATTGCATTGAAAAAAGTTATTTACTTGAGCCAAAAATCTACTGATTTGCTTGAATCTCGGACTTTATTATAGAATTGAATACCAACCGATACTTTTTCTTACACACAAATTAACAACAGACCAAAGAGGAGGTAGAGGACATGGGGGCGGACGGTGTAACAGAGGATGCACTGGTCACTGTAAGACGGGGAAATGGAGAAGTTAATGTTGCGACCCTTATGTAGCCTTTTAGCAAGGCCTCGCGTCTGAAAGGACAATGAAATCCAGACAAATTGTTGTATGCACTATAAGACACTAAATAGGATGAATAGTCCATGAAAATTTGAGCACAATCGGTCAAGAAATAAGAAAACTATGGATCTTTGAATAGAGCCATTTGTTTCTACGAGTGACTCAAATTGGCAACGCACTCTGGCAAAGTTGTGGACTACTCCCCATACATTTTGTACACAAAAGTTCAATTTTGTTCAATTTTCTCAAAATGTATGTTTACCCTTCGTTTGGGTTCAACATATGTTTTGTAGAATGCATTTATACATAACATATCATGAGTTGGGGGAATGGAAAAGTTTGACTGAAGAAAACTGTAAAAATGGGAACATTTGTATACAAAGCATAATGGGGAGTAGTCCACACACTTATCAGAGTGCGTTGCCAATTTGAGTTCTCCATAGGAATAAATGGACATCTTCAAAGAGCCATAATTTTCTTGTTTCTTGCTTGATTATACTCTAACTTTCAGAGATTATGCCTCCTAATCTCTTCAAGTCTATGCAAGCAACATTTTGCTTGGGTTTCATTGTCCTTGAATAGCTGCAGCATGGATAGTAGTAGATGGATGTAGGGTCCATGGCTGCAGGAACGACTGAACGCGAGGGGGAGACTATTAGCCGAGTGGCGGAACCGTTCGTTGTGATAGTCCCGCTCTCCAGTCGTTCCTGCATAGTGCATACCATACCGTGCATTCAACAGACGAGAGGCATTGTAAACAGGCTACCCAACTGCAAACATAGACATGTCTAATTCAGGGCAGTTTCAAACTGCTATCAGGGAGATAGTTATGAAACATGCATGCACCTGCAATATGGAAATGTTTTGTTTAATCAGGGGGATTTTAAATTGTGTTTGTAAGGATGCCGGATGATCTGTGCATGTATATATTTTCAGGGGGCCTCTTGCGGAATCAGAGAGACTTGGCAATTACTCTGCTTAATGGGATAAGCCGAAAGGGAAATAACAAGAACATCAAGAAAAGGGTTTCACAGTTTCAATAACGGGGGCAATACTTTGTATATATAAATTCTTCATAAGATATGTCTGATCGAGACCAAACAATTCGGTCTCTGTTCCAACGGTCGTTCCACTGAATGTCTAACCTCAGTATTGTATGGTAGAACAAATCATAGAAACCCCTATAAAGAGTTTGGTTATGTCTGACTGTATTGGCCCGAGAAGAAGAAGAATATATGACTACCGGGGGTGTTTCACAAAGATCCTTAGTTGAACTTAACTATAAAGTTGGACTTGAAAGTATAGCCATTAGTTTCTTTGAAAAATTGTTTTTATAAGTCTTTTTTTTTTAAAGGCATAAATCATTAACATTAACATGTTCTTGATGCAACATTTGTTAAAAGTCTATACAGTTCTTGCTATTTTGCTTTTGAATATATTGTATTATAAGGCTACACATGACTTTCCATAATGGTTAGGTCCAACTTAGAGATAAGTTCAACTTAGAATCTTTGTGAAATACTCCCAGGTTTGTGGCTGATCCTGAAGTTCTCCATGTTCGCCAGGTTCAGGGGTCTAGCTCAACTTCAATAGCAGTCTTCAATTGACCGATTCGCTAACCGACACTATTCACATTGTA
This sequence comes from Echinarachnius parma, assembly GCA_037951105.1. Lineage (NCBI taxonomy): Eukaryota > Metazoa > Echinodermata > Echinoidea > Clypeasteroida > Echinarachniidae > Echinarachnius > Echinarachnius parma. Next base: position 45,456 of record JBAMJV010000984.1, on the reverse strand, counting down.
TTCATTAATTTTGTTATTGTATTTATTTGTTCTCTACTCATGTGATAAATGATAAGCTTGCCAGAGATTTGCCTGACAAAGCAACAACTAATATATGCGAGGTACATTATATAACTATAAGAAGATGACCTGAAGCTGGCCTCCCACGAGGAGAAAATGTCCCGATGTGTCGAATTGCAGCAAACAGAAGTTGCATCGTGTAAGGTGTCTTGCCAGTCTTGGTCGCTAAAACCTTTTTAAGGGCTGAGACTGCAATTTCACAGATTTGAAATGCTCAAAAGTTTTGATGCGTGCACGAGACTTGATGCAGCCAGTCTCATGCAATTTCGATCATATCAGTCGCAAGATCAGTCTCATCGCGGGACACCATCTTAATGAACAGGTCTGCTATAAGACAACACAGTTTTTCTTTGGACGTGGCTCCTTGTTCTTTTCAACCTGAACAAGAGAGAGAGAGAGAAAAACAAAAGGAGAGGAATAATACGCAACAATTGCTAAGAAACATGTACATTTAACAAAAGCAAATTAATTGTATACAATTGTGCTATACATACAAGTAGACAATTTGTTTCAGACAACCCAGGAATGGATGATGAGCAGATGCCCTTTCTCAACAAATAAACAGTACTTTCGACTTATCTGAAGATGTAGTCTCATTTTACATTAAAATGTATACAATGTTTGACTATAACCGTCCACCATCATAAATCGGGCCTTGCGGCTCAAATGTCAGCTCCCTCTATCTTTGATTTCTAATTTGTATACATTTGGAGTGAATTTCAGGACTTTGATAAATTAAAATCTCACCACGTTGTCTTGGTCGACGCGTCGTTCTTTCCACGCTACCGTCGTCTCCTTCGACACGGATACACTCTCCCGTGTGCGCACATCACCCGCTGTTGACAGTTCTGATTGGCTGACGGAGACTTCGGAGTACTTCCTCGTAACTGTCAGATGCTTTTGAGTCAACCTTTGCCGTTCGGCTTCCATTCGGCCCGATATCGAGATATCTTCGCCAGTTTTCGACAACGTCGAACCACATGTGCACTCATGATTCTGCCATGTCGCACTCGAGGTAGATGCTTCCTCGTTGTTGTTTTCCAACGTTCCAGGCGAAAGAGTTTGTTCAGAGTTAGTCCTCGCTTGAATTGTTTCGTCGGACGGCTCGACAATCCTCGGGATGGACTCGGCGGTCCTCGGAGCGGCTTCGGTAAAGTTCGATTCGAGAACATCCTTCTCATCTTGCGAGTAGCACCAGTTTTCCTTTTCTCTGTTTCGCTTCTTTCTTGAAGAGCCTCTCTTTTGTTTTCGATGGCTTTTCGGACAAGAGCAATCAGCGTCCGACGAAGAAGGCACAATCGGTTTTGGAGGAAAGGAAGGGATCTCGGCCACTTGCATAGCTGAAGTTTTCTTGCGATTCTTGTTTCCTTTTGGCTGCTCATCTTGTGGCTATATGATAAATAATAAGAGAAAACATGACAAATGCAACCAATTTATTTATTCTATTCTAGTCAATTTTTCCCCTTTAGATATTATACTCTGGTCCATTTTCCCTTTTAATTTCATCTTCGTCTTTAAATTCCTTATATTGTCATGTACAGTACATGCGTTTAAATATTCAATCCAACGCGCTGACATTATCTTTTTAGAATATACAGGATAAAAGAAATGACCATATCTAGCGTATAACCATTCATATATTACATTTATTAAATGTCCCGTTTAAAAAATCTATTTTGAGTAATTTTACGAACACTGCCGACTTTTTATTTGGAGATGCAATTGGTTATCCTATCTTTGTTAATAATATTGGTGGCCATTTTGGTATGTATATAGGGAAAGTGAATTACGTACGAGGAAGGTGATGAGGATGTCAAAAGGAAACTCCTCTGAGCTGTCGGTGAAGTCCTGATAGAAAAGCTGTGTCTGCGCTCTTTCTCTCCGATGCAGCCCGCCGTCCAGATAGGCCGCGAAGATCAGGCTACAACACTTACTCTCTGATTCTGAAAGAAACAAAAACAAAAAAACGATGGTGATATAGATGATAATGGTAATATTACATTTAATTCTTAGAAATAAGCATCATGAGATTCAGTCAATTTGTCGACAATATAATTGGAACACGTCCAAGCTGTCTGTGAAATCCTGGTAGAAGAGCTGTATCTGCGCTCTTTCTCAGCGGTGCAGCCCGCCGTCCGGATAGGCAGCGAAGATCAAGCTACAGCAATTACTCTCTGATTCTGAAAGAAACACAATAAACGATGGTGATGATGATGTTGATGATAATGATGATGCTGATTATAGTTATGATGATGATGATGATGATGATGATGATGATGATGATGATGGTGATGATGGTGATGATGATGATGATGGTGATTATGGTGATGATGTTGATGATTATCATTCACAGAAGTAAAGAAGCATGCCAATGAATCAAAAGATGAGGATATAATTGAAACTCATCTAAGATGTCGGTGAACCCCTAATCCTGATAAAAAGAGTTGCGTCTGCCATCTGTCACTCGGGTGTAGCCCGCCGTCCAGATATGCAGCGAAGATCAAACTGCAGGGATTGCTTTCTGATTCTGAAAGCAACACATATCATTGATGGTAATGACTACTATTATTATTATTATTATTACCCATCCCCCCCCCCCCCCCAATAATTATGTGTGGCCCCCAATCAGTCCGACCACGCAACATCACAGTCTATAGGGAAGAGGGAGATATCTGTTTTCCAGATGGGGTATATGATGGACCGTATGGGGTACTAATATAGGAAAACATTAATTATCAAAGCAATGCCATTTTATACAGATGTTAACTGGTGGTGGAGGGAACATCACGGAATGTTCCTCTCCGAGGGATATGAATGCTATTAAGAGAAGATTATATAAGTCCCAAGACGCGCAAACTTTAATAACAAATTACTTCGAGCATGAAACATAAAACCTGCAATCGATAGCATCGCTACCTTTTTGTTGGACACGATAATTCTCCTGTATCGATATATCGCGGCTTTAAGTGGTGAGACATTCCGCTCTTCCGTGGTACATACTGAATTAAAAATGAAATTACTAGACTGTTTTTACCAAGTCAGTGACTTGTTTTGGACTAAGCCATATAACATAAGAGATTTGTTTCTTTATCCATTTAAATGTACATTATATGCTTACCTTTAGATTCCTCTTTGGAGTCGCGTTTCTTGGACGGAGTGCGTGGTTTTCGCATGTCGTAGGTGATGGTCCCGCCAGAAAGAGTTCTACCATAGGTAAGGGCGTAGACCTGGTCCAGGACTAGACCTCTGTTCTCGTAATCGACGAACCAACTGATGGACCCTGTGTGGTGCTTCGGCTTCCTGGTTAGATATGCCTGAATAAAAGAAATGTACCGTTATATGATTTGCCTTATTAATGTTATTAGGATATCACAATTAGTAAATTAGGATCACAGTCATGACGAGCTCTAATTGTGTATTAGAAAGAGAATTTGACCATCGTAAATGCCCCCTCCCTACAGCCCCCAATGTCCGGTTCACTGGACCCGTGACAGTAATATAGGCGCCAGGATGGGGGGGGGGGGGGGGGGGGGGGGGGGGCTTAGATTGTCATGATATACTAACAACTTACCCACTCGCCTCCTTCCGCTCCCCTGATCGCGTGGTACCGCTGGATGTTGACCACCGTAAATGCCCCCTCCTTCCAGCCCGAAATGGCCGGTTCACTGGACCCGTAACGGTAATAGGCGTCATCTTTGGTGCTGTAGCGAAGGTGGAAGAGCCGAGCTGTCGCCTCGACATCGGACAATGTGAAGACGTTGCCGGGACTGTGAACCTGCACGTGGACGATCAAGAGAAAAAATTAATATCATATCAATAAGATTCTAGCAATAATATATGGCAATACATGAAATTTGTGTAATTATTTTGTAATTTAAACTAAAAGATGAAAACGTTCAAGCCTGACTCGCTATAGAATATATCATCATCAATCATCATCAATCATCATCTTCGTCGTCGCCGCCGTCGTCATCATCATCATCATCATCATGGGCGTAGATCTGTCATTGATACCCATTCAACAGGGGGGATGATCTATTCATTCATCCCCCCTGATGAATAGGTATTACGTAAGTATCTACGCCCATGATCAGGATCATCATCATCATCATCATCATCATCATCATCATCATCATCATCATCATCGTCGTCGTCCTCTCCATTGTCATCATCAATCGCATACCCGTGTATATGGTATAATATCATAGTTATTAAACAAAGATTAAGTTTGCATGAAACAGAAACCGTATCGTCCCAAAGATGTTCTCAATAGAGGTGATGGGTGTAAACATCAGTGTTGTATCCGAGTCCACCCAATCCGAGTCCGAGACCGAGTCCGAGTCCAGACTGTCCGAGTCCGAGACCGAGACCGAGTCCAGACCATCCGAGTCCGAGTCCGAGTCCGAGTCCAGACCATCCGAGTCCGAGTCCGAGTCCGAGTCCAACTCTTTTTTAAAAATTAATTATTCTTTATTTTACATTGATTCATTTTCTTTTCCAAAGGCAATCAAGTGATTAACCCTAGATATGTGTCACATAATATGCACTCATTCAGGGCTCCACACTCACGTGTTTTTTTAACTGGCCCTTTTGGGCCAGTAGATTTGTTTCAATTATTGAATGGGTATATTCGTTTTATTACTTATTATTGCGTTATGAATGGTAATATAATCACCCGACGTTGTGAAATATTATGTATGCAAGCGAGCGGAGCGAGCGTGAAAATTTTACATTTTTCACAGCGGATAATTGCCATTTATTTCAATTACTGCATGGTATATTCTAGTATAGTGGGATTTCTGGAAAATGTGCATGTTAGGAGCATTTTGGGGTAAAAGTTGGGAACCAAACTATTTCTCATAATTTTGGGGTGCTGAATCTGATTAGCCCGGTTCCCAAGCGAAATTAAGAATTTTTGACCATCTAATTTGCAAAAACACAATGGCCGCCAAATGTACACATTTTAAAAACTTGTATAACAGGTTTATTTAATAACTTTGCAACCAGGCAAGCAGAACTAGCAAATTAAATGTCTAGAATAATGATTTATATCAATAGGAACACTAATTAGATAACTCTGATATACTTAGTGGAAAAGAAGATGCAAATTAGTGGCCGCCGTAACAGAAAAGTCATACCTTTTGTTAATTATAACTCGGCAACTAGCCTATAGGCGAGTAAAATAAACAACTGCGATGTGCATATCCATGTTTTTCAAAAAGATTATTCTCATGAATTAAGTGACATGCATGACTTATGAATATGCAAATTAGTGGCCGTCATTACTGAAAATGGTATAAAATGAGTTTTCTTTTGGTAATTAAGGTCTATAAACTATCAATTAAAAAACAGTATCAAAACCTAACTTTGGAAGTCTAATGATTGATCAAATCATGATACTTATTCAATCTTTGGATGAATTATACTGAAGAATACTTGTAATCATCGAATTTGCATGAACAAAATGGTAGCGAAATGACACTACTAGTCTGAACTTATACCTATATAAACGTGTCTTTAAAATCTTTAATTACTCTATAACCGCAAAAGCAAAACATGCCTCTGTGTGCACTTGTATGTGTCAAGGAATACACTCATGTCATTTCCTATAATATCTATTTATTGGCACCCAAGATTCACAAAATATATGCAAATTAGTGGCAGCCTTTACAGAAAAGTCTAAACAAAATATTTCTGTAACTTACAGTGAAAAGTTAGACTCTGTAGCAGTGCCTTTACTCATTTCAACATTAAAATATTGCAATTCCCGGCCCCACCCCACATACGCACACACACACACACACACAAACACACACACACACACACACACTAGTTGAGAGTCGTGTAAGCAGGGGTGGGGAGGGGGTGGGGGGGGGGGGGGGGGCTGCATGTCCGTCGCCATAAATGTTCGAGGCCGAGACCGAGACCACTTGTTAAGTTGTTTCCTCGGGGCCGAGACCCCTTCCTCCGCGCCGAGACCCCTTTCTTGGGTTACCTTATAGGGGGAAAGCGTGACACAGTGGATAAAAGCGTAATTTTTTCAGCTAAGCATCGTCTTGTTATAAGATCTTTAAAAAGTGGTTGCTCCAAAGGATCTGATCATGGAATCAAGTTCAAAATGGCGGCCATCTTGGATGTTCAGGGCAATATACGGTTTTCCCCCTCCAAAATGTATACAAAGTATGTTTAAGGTTGTTATTTATAGTAGTTTTTTAGTAGTATAGGTTTTCCCATCCATTTTCAAACTATCATCAATCAAATTCAATCAATGCTTACTTTAATTTCGTCCCGAGAAGTTAGGAAACTGCAATTGCTACATTCGATTTAGTCATTTACCATTCTAATTGATCAATGGTCATTCTAATTCAAAATTGGCTTATTCTAATTCGTCATTTTGCAATGTAATTCGTCCCGACTGGTTATAAGACGCACAATGTGATGTTCAAATTCTTCATTGGTCATCCGATTTCAAGACTTAGTCGTTCAAATTCGTCATGTATAGTCTGGTTGCTCTGGTTCATATGTATTTTCCTATGTAAGCTCATACAATTAATTTCAAAAGCAATTACTTCAATAATTGTTTATAATACGATAAACTGATCACAAACAATTCATTTCGATATTGCAATTAAAAAAACGATAATTGACCAAAAGTCTGATTGATTGATCCATGCAATAGATCTGTGTTGGGAGACACATTACAATATCAAATTAATGATATATAGACTAAAATTGTATGAATTTCCGGTACACAAGACAAAGATAGAAACTGGGTTCAAATAAGCAAAAGATAATAATGAAGAGATGATAAAACAAAGTATCAAATACAGCTTTCAATATTGTTTGACGAATTTGAATTGTAAATAACGAAATTGAATGCCCAATGACGAAATTGATCATCAAATTGTACACCAGCAGGAGTGATCGGACGAAATTGACTGAGCTTTGACTAAAACGATCGGGTCATTGACGAACTTGGTTGCGAAAGAACGAACTTGTGTGATGAATGACGAACTCGAACATTACATACGATCGGCGATTGACTTTCCGGACGAAATTAAAGTTAACAATTATTGAAATTGAATGACGATTGTTTGAAAATGGATGGGAAAACCTATACTATTTTACATCAAGGGACGTATACGTACAGAAAATAATCACTATTCCGGAAAGTTGATTACTTTTCAAAATGGCGTCCAAAATGGCCGCCATTATCTTAAAACTGCCATAAATATGTTATTGTACATCCCAGTTATAATGTTTGTGTCTACCCCATCGATATACACTATCGATGGTCTACCCCCATGTTTTCAGGGTCAAACAGTTCATTGAAAATAGTGATAGCGCAATTCAGTAATTAGAAGTCACACAAATCCGAGATGGTGTCCAAAATGGCCACCATTTACAGAAATAATACCATAATCATTTGATATTCACACTGGAGTTATAATATGTATGCATACCTGTTGATTTAAATGTTTCGTGAAGCTTTATAAATGAATATAAGTGTGACATAGTTATGACAAAAGCAACAACCAATCTAAGATGGCGTTCAAGGTGGCTGCTATTACGTTGAAGGTGTTATAAATCCATAATTTGAAATTCTACCGTTTCACATTATGTGTCAATTCCCTACGTTTTGAGGGTTAAGCAGTTCATTCAAACCATTGTTGTAAATGTTATTAATGATAAAAAGCAAAATAAAATCAATTAAGATGGCTGCTAGTACATCGAAGGTGCTATTAATCTGTAATTTTACATTCTACAACTTTCATGTATGTGTCTAACATTTTATGTAAAAATTACCACAAATCATAGGGAAGTGTTATTGAGTATATAGTTAGGGAGTAAACGTAAGGCAGTATCTCGATACATCTGTATCCATTGGAGAATACATCACATTGCGACCATGTTTCCTCATCATGGATGATTAGTGTTTGCTTGCTTGAGAGCCTCTTGAGAGAATCTCACCACACTAATGCAGTGTATTTTATTTTTATACAATTATTTTAACCATGTACCCACTACCCAGATAGCAAAGCTACGTTTGCCCAACGTTTGCCCATTGTGTGCAGTAACGTTGGGCCCACGTCATTCTTGACGCTGGGCCAACGTTAGCCCAACCTTTTTGTTGGCTACATTTGACATCGAGCCAACCATACAGCCGACCTTACACCAATTTCAGGCCAATATCGGAGATATGACGTTGGGACCACGTCATTCTTGCCCCAACGTTGGCCCCATTTTGGCAAGTTAACGTCGGGCCAACGTTGGGCCTTTTGAACCTGGCCCATGTACCCTCATTCAGGACCATGCCCACTAAAATAAGCTATTAATATGTTATTTTTTACCCGACTGTGAATGCCCTTGGATTTGACCAAACCCATTCAGGTCTTTGAACCAACAAGTCGCTTGCAATGATTGATAAATCTATAATAATCTATCTATCTAGCCTATGTCTCTCCACTGCAGAAGGAAGGCCTCTTCATCACCATTGCATTGTCTTCTTATATCATTTGTTTCAAACAGCATTTAAGTAGACCTTCTTTCTTCCCTTCATTCTTGTTTGTTTAATGCTGATAAACTATCCTTTTCAATGCGCTTTGAGCACTTTATTAGGTGGATATTGCGCAATATAAATATTCAATATTATTATTATTATTATTCGTTATTGTGCTGGTCGCATCCATGTAACTCCCCCAAATTCTCTGATGTCGTCCATCTAACGCCTACTCTGTCTGCCTCTTCGTCTGGTTTGCGTTCTTGGTGTCCAGTTACTTATATTATGTGTTTGCTAAATAAAGCTTTCGAAAAGATGGACTTTTATCTATTATAAATGACAAAGACATCTGGACAGTTCTAAATTGCTAGAAATAATTTGGTCTCTCTTTGACCCTAATCATCTTGCACCGCATGACCGACATCACCATTGCGTATTCTATCTTGTGTTATTTCAGAATATAGCTTTTTTCCATTTCTTCCCCAATTTTAAAATTTTCTTCCCGAGGAAGGGTGTAAATCCTCTCCAATACCCTAAATGGTATAAAATGGTATTAAACGATGGATTGGTGTGTGTGTGTGCGTGGGTGGGTTCATTCAACATGTCATTGTAAGGAATCCTGAACATTAAATCGCTGCACTGAACCGCGATCAACCATCCCCTCCACACTCTTCGAAACGGATCTGAGTTTAACCCCCCTCCCCCCTTAAAAAAATTCATAGGGTATACGCCTATGTCCGGGTTATCAGCAGTATGGTAATTGCATTCCATTCGAGCAGGAAATGTTGTGAACAGATCAAGTCGGAGTTTGCAAGATAAGGAAATTGATAAATGAGCAGATTCAAAACATAACTTTGTTAATCAAGGTGTACCAATAATTATATTTTCTACTTGGAAATACCACAAATCGCTCTTTCAACTTTCTATTTGGAATCCAAAGTACGTAATGGAAATAATGGTCACATACGGAAATACAATTATTATACAACCATACGTACCTTGATTTATTTTCCTCATGGTTGGTGAATATCATTGTAGAGCGTAAACAGGATATTTCATTTTTTTTTTTTATTTCGAATAGAAAGTAGAAAGAGAGACTTGCCGCATTGCGAAATTTGTTTTCCTACGAACTTTTTGTCTCCGGCGCATGCGCACATGATTCCTATATATTTGTTGTTGGATATCAGACTTTAGTGAAAACTCTGCATGATACATTTACTAAATGAATCACTACTCACCATGTCTTATGGTAAAAGAAAAGAAGAGTCATAAGATAGGAGTCGAACCCATGATACCAAGCTGGGTTGCTCAATATTGCTTTCTATTCGAGCAGGAAATGTTGTGAACAAATCTAGTCGGAGCAAGATAAGGAAATTGATAAATTAGTAGATTCATTTTGTTAATCAAGGTGTACAAATAATTATATTTTCTACTTAAGAAGGAAATGGAAATACCACAAATCGCTCTTTCAACTTTCTATTTGGAATCCAAAGTACGTAATGAAATAATGGTCACATACGGAAATACAAGTATTATACAACCATACGTACCTTGATTTATTTTCCTCATGGTTGGTGACTATCATTGTAGAGCGTAAACAGGATATTTCATTTTGTTTTATTTTTCGAATAGAAAGTAGAAAGAGAGACTTGCCGCATTGCGAAATTTGTTTTCCTACGAACTTTTTGTCTCCGGCGCATGCGCACATGATTCCTATATACTTTTTTGTTGGATATCAGACTTCAGTGAACACTCTGCATGATATATTTACTAAATGAATCATTACTCACCATGTATTATGGTAAAAGAAAAGAAGAGTCATAAGAGAGGAGCCGAACCCATGACACCAAGCTGGGTTGCTCAATATTGCTTTCTATTCATAAGTTGTATTAATTCTTGGACGGAAGAGAGTAAAATAAAGTTTGTGCTTGATGAAGAGTTGGCTGGAACAGGGTGATGCATCAATTTTAAAATGACCCTGCTCCTACCCCCCCCCCCCCCCCCCCCTCCATCCACTTATATATAAACCTTACTACTAGAAGAATGCCAGGACTTCACCTGAATGTAATAATTGTGTATTTAACAACCAAAATAATTTTCCTTCCCATTCCTATGCACAAAACGTTGGCATCTGTTAAAACAAAATTTCCTATGAAATAAAACAAATATAACAAATAAATCACTTATGCAGTCATGCCTTAGAATGATTTGCACCAACCACCGACCCAAGAGCTACTTCTGCTTCTAATGATTCAATAAATGACCTCATTCAATGATTTCATTCCTAGAAATTGTTTAAGACACAAGTTGAGAGTGTTATATTAAGTAGGACTGAATTGCCCCCAAATAATCTATTTTGTACGACTTTTCTGTCATGGCGGCCACTTATTTGTATATTTATGCATCTTCTTTTCATTGAATACATCAGAGTTATCTTATTTATGTTTCTTTTGAAAGAAAACATCATTTTAGACAGTTAATTTTCAAGTTTTGCTCGCCCTCTTGCAAAGTTATTTAATAAACACGTTTTACAAGTTGAAAAGGGTGTCATTTTGGCGGCCATTTTGTTTATGCAAATTAGATGGTCAACAACTCTAAATTTCGCTTGGGAACCGGGCTAATCGGATTCAGCATACTCAAATTATTTTTAAAAGACTGGTTCCCGACTTTTACTTAAAAATGCCTCTAGGGTCTAATAGAGAGCTCTTTTTCAGATATCCGTCTAGACTATTCGTTTTATTACTTATTATGGCGTTATAAAGGGTAATACAATCACCCGACGTTGTGAAATATTTTGTATGCGAGCGAGTGGAGCGAGCTTGAAATTTTACCTATTTCATTGCCATTTGTTTCAATTATTGTATAGGTATATTCGTTTTATTACTTATGATATGGCGTTATGAAGGGTAATATAATCACCCGACGTTGTGAAATATTATGTATGCGAGCGAGCGGAGCGAGCTTGAACATTTTAGCAATTTCACAGCGGAAAATCCCAAAATCCCGGAGAAAATGAGGGAGAAAAGAGGGAAAGGAATAAATGAAAAAGGGACCCATGTCTAAGGGTTTATTGTTTTTAATAGGACCCATGTCTCAGGATTTCTTTATGAAAAGGGGATCCATGTCTAAGGATCTTTCTTGAAAAAGTCATCCCCGTTACCCCGTATACCCAAATACGTGAGTACCCCCCTCCCCCCCGGGTGTTTGATAGCCGAACATGTTCAGAATCGCGGTGTCAATTCATAAAAAAGACAGTATAAAATGAAAGCATACCTATCAAATATAAGCTTGGGCTATTTGTTATGGATTTGTCACTTGCGTATCCATTCGTTTCCCACAAATGTGATTTTTTGCTCACTTTCTTGTCGGCTGTCAGTTCATTCGCGATCTCTTTGTCAAGCAAAAATCGCTTGGTGGATTGGATAGAATATTTGGCTTGTTTCTTGCAGAATTATAGCACAGAATAGCCAATATACAAATATACAAAATATACGGAAATTGGCCGGTCTCGAGCTGGACTCGGCCCGAGTCATCGAGTCCACGACCTTCGAGTCCGTGTCCGAGGCCGAGTCCGGGGTCCCCGAGTCCGAGTCCGAGGCCGAGGCCGGCAATGCCGGCCTCGAGTCCGGACTCGAGACCAAGACCGGCCTCGAGTCATACAACACTGGTAAACATGGATGTCAACTTATGAGATGATGGTGATGGTTATCATTATGATGATGATGATCACGATGATGATGCATGATGATGATGAAGATGATACAATATTCTATACATCGTTATCATTTCGAGATGTGTACACTATCATCATGTCTTGAAGGTCACTTTCAGTATTCATGTGTGACTCTGCACATGTTTATTATCATTATACGACCTTGATGAATATCAAAGTAAGCATTACCATCATCATCATTACCACCATCATCATCATCTTACAAAATACCAAAACAATTTTTTATAAATCTTTATAATTTCGAGATTAGTACCCGATCATGATGTCTTAAAGGTCTGATGTCTTAAAGGTCACTTTCAGTAACCATTAATTTGTAAACTGAATATTAATTTAATTATGAAAAACGATAATGAAAATACCAAGGTAAGCAAGAGGGCAATATAATGCAGATGCAAACGCAATAAGTATCGATCGACGGGTTTTTTACGCTCGTTCTCGCATCCGGAAGTGGAGCTAATGGCCTCGCAGGTCGTTACATCGACTCGTAGATGGTTAAAGGGACTTAGTAACATTGTCCAAACCCTCAAAACTTACTTGGAACTCTAGTGGTTCTCTCATACCTTATCATATTTATATTAACAATAAAAGCATGGGACAGGTTTCGGTTTTTTCAAATTTCTATTTCGTTCAAAATTGATTTACAATTGAAATGTTCAGATATGAAATTGTCTACCGGATAATTTCATACCGTGTACAAAGTATATAAGCACAATGAGCTACTGAATATCACTTTGCAATTTTGCTCATATCTCAGCCAAAAAACATCCAATTAATGTGAAATATTCACACATTACTTTGTGGACATATCAGATCACTCCAATACACATTTTATTAATCATTCATCACGTTTTGCACTTGCTAACAAAGTTACTAGATCCCTTTAAGCCAGAATTAAAGGGATCTAGTAACTATGTTAAATTTAGCATATGCAAATACTGAAAAAGGGGTGACAAGATGTGTATTTCTGTTATTCTTAGAGGGGATTGTGGCCCCTTACCCCAACCCCCCCCCCTCCCACCCCCCGCTACGCCGCTGGCACTGCATTAATTAAAAGGGCAATGTATTTATGCTCTCATTATTATAGTAGAACAGACCGTCTCTATAAGCTATATGACTACGCTATACTTCATAACAGCAATAATTTTGCACTTCGAATAGATTTATTGTTATACTATTATGACGGCTGCAAAATGAGTAAAGATACAAATGTACTTCATATTAAAAAAATATTTAAGACTACACACATGTGTTTTTTTTTCTCTTCAAAATAATGGTTGTACCTTATAATTAATGACACCATGGATCAGGGGTGTCGATCCTGGGGGGGCAGGGGGGGCGGTCGCCCCCCCAATGAAAATATTGGGGGGGCGAACATATCATTTCGCCCCCCCAATAATTCCGAAAATGAGGAAGAAAAAAATCGAGTGATATAATGCCAAAGAGGGGAAAGACACATTTATCAATAATTAATCTTCAAAATAGCAGTTTTTTAGTTTGAAAAGGACTGTAAATCTCTTTTTTTGCCGCGCGCTTCGCGCGCATACAGTTTCTCATATTGCAAGTTTCATTTGGGTTGCGGGAACTCACCTTTTGAAATGTGTTGGGCAGCGTAATTTCTCAAACGCACACCTCAAACGAAGTTTATTAAACCCTCATATATAGATAGCACACCGTCACAGAAAATTTAATAATCTCTGTACATATGCGCTGAACGCAAATCAAATATCATGTCCCCCCACATTTGAAAAAGGAGCAGATTGTCCCCCTCCCTTTGTCATTATGTATGTTTGGTTCCATACCTATATACTTCATATTACGTGAAATTTCTGTCTCAGGTGTGCACCAAATCGCACAATTTCACGCCCAAAAATACAAAAGCTCCCTACTGTGGGAGGGGGACACCCCCTCCCACACCCTCCCCCGCTCGGTCGCTTCGCTTCCTCGCAATGTCTCCCCTACACTTTTGAGAAATTGTTGACGCCCTTGCTTAGTTTCATGGGAGCCCAATGCCCTAGACTATATCGATGGCTCTATAGTATACATGATCACGTGGATCCATCTCATGCAAGGCTCAGTCTTTTCCTCGCTATGCCCTTTAAAAATACGTTATGAGTAGGTTCACTATTTTATACAATTTTAACACCCATGCTAGGAGCAAATGTCTGAAATCTAAAAGCTTCCGGGGGCTCCGCCCCCTGGACCCCCATTATTGTCCCCAAATGTGGGTGCCCCCCAAAGTCAGGTCTTCGAGCCATCAAGACACTTTCAATGAGCGCATAATAAAACTTCCGGGCATGCCAATGTGGGGCTTTTAGCTCTCTCAGTGGTCACTCTGGAAAAATTTTCAAATTTCGCCCCCCCAATCTCAAAAACGGATCGACACCCCTGCCATGGATGTTTTTTTTTCCTGCATTCGTACTACGTCCCAACAACAATAAACTCATTCTTATGTCGCGCGAAAATAGTAATGTTGACTCTAAAATCGTGAACATTTATTGATGTATAGCCATAGTTTTCTCAAGTTCACAATCGAGAAATGTTCTTGTTGAAGAACTAGGAGAAGGCATGAAGGCATGTCCCACGTCACCGAAAGAAGGATGAGTTGTCAATGGCTGGCACTCATAGGCGTAGGTGGCGGGGGCTGAGGGGGCTGCAGTCCCCCATGATTTTTTTAAACTGTCATAATCGGGTAAAAGGGGGGTAAAAGGCACCTCAAATTCGGGCAAATATCATATCCGGGCAAAACCATGTCATATTCGGGCAAATTCGTGTCATATTCGGGCAAACTTATGTCATATTTGGGCAAATTCATATTACATACGGACAAACTCATGTCATTTTAGGGTAATTAGGGTTTAAAAAAACGTCAATTTCGGGCAAAATCATGTTATTTTCGGACTTCACCGGCCACCGTCAACACAATCAATTTCGGGCATCAAATGGGCGAAGCCTTTTTTTCCCTTCTTGTTTTTGTTGCTTGTCAGGTGAAAATGGGAAGAATAATTATTTGGGCAAAAGACCTCAGCCTCCCCCCCCCCCCCCCCCCCCCTTTGAGAAAAGTGTGCTCCTACACCCATGCTGGCACCCCACCCCAGAAGGCATATTCCACGTCATCGAAAGATGAAAGGGTTGTCAAGGCCTGGCATTCCCACTCTAGGGGTACAATTCCTACCCTCGTAATTTTCCCACCAAGGACATTTTGAGATGGGAGATGGGTGGGATTTCCCCCGTCATCCAAAGAAGAGAGGGTTACAGAATGACTGGCACCTCAGGGGTACCACCCACCCTTCTCCCACCAAGGAGATTGTGTTGACTTCAACTAAACGCGTCAAAGTAACGTACAGATGAACTTGCCACATTTTTCTCAACTTCACAATCGAGTAATT
The DNA here is from genome assembly GCA_037951105.1 of Echinarachnius parma. Taxonomy (NCBI): domain Eukaryota; kingdom Metazoa; phylum Echinodermata; class Echinoidea; order Clypeasteroida; family Echinarachniidae; genus Echinarachnius; species Echinarachnius parma. The sequence continues at coordinate 29,777 of JBAMJV010000984.1, read as the reverse complement.
TTCTTTTTGACGAATTATGATAGTGTATTCCACCCCAGGGGGGAACAATCCATCCTACTCGCCAAAGAGATTGCTGTTGACTCTAAAATCATGAAATGTATGGGTGTAACTATAGGCGTAAGCCAAAGGGTGGCTGGGGGCTGCAGCCCCCCCCCCCCCCCCGAGTTTTAAAACGGTCATATTCGGGCAAAAAACACCTTCAATGTGGGCAAACTATGTCGTATTCGGGCAAATTTATGTCATATTCGGACAAACTCATGCTATATTTGGGCAAAGTCATGTCATTTTAGGGCAAAGCCGTTTCATATGCTCGAGCAAAATCGTGTTATTTTCGGACTAAATCATCAAAAACATATCATTTCCGGGCATCAAAGTGGCTTCAACATGGCGAAGACTCCCCCCTCCCCCACCTTTTTTTTTTTTTTTTGCTTGACAGATGAAAACAGAAAGGATAATTATTCGGGCAAAGATCTCATCATCAGCCCCCTATGAAAAATGTGTCCGTACGCCTATGGATGTAACGACAGTTTTCTCAATTTTACAATCAAGCAATTTGTAAGAAGGCATCTAGCGTAGCATCGTCGTCTTTGAAATGGATGTCAATGACTGGCACCCCCAACCCAGGGCCGGGTAGCACCCACCCTACTCATTTCTATTATCAAGGACATTTACGACATCACGAACAACAAAATATGGCTAGAAGCTCCATTATTGTAATTTGTATTCATGGTAATTGTCAGCGCACTGGGTGAAACGTGCATGGATTACATACGTTTGGCATGTTTAAACATGTTAGATATTTTATACATGAATAAATATTTAGTTTATGTTAATCTATATTACATGCATGGTTTGCATCTTGTACTCAGTTTCATCATCTTAACAGTTTTTATATAGCGCATATCACATTGCCGAAGCACGTCTTGTATTATTACCCTGGTCGATACTGTACAGTTCAAACCCGCACAATTATCTTGTGCACCATCTCAACTCCCCGGGGAGCATACTTGCTAATGGCAGCCATAATGATGATAGCGCGCACGCTAATTAACACCCAACCAGGTACCCATTTATACTCCTGGGTAGATTAAATGCCTTGCTGAAGGGCAAACGGAGTGGGCAGGGTTCGAACTCGGGGTCTCACGATCAGAAAGCACGCGCTCTACCGATCTTGCCACACCACTTCCACTTAACGCCCATCATATTATTGAAACTAAATACGTTGACTGAACTGACCAAACTCATTTGCAACTTCTATCGTGCCTAGTTACAGTCCCTCTTGTAATTATGGAACCAATTTTTGTTCCTCAAATTTCCACTTCGTATTCGAGATATTTATGATTTAATTTCAAAAAATTGAATGAGGATTAACGCAACTGCGTACAAACCTATGGCAATTTGTCAACAAAGAACACTTTGCATTTCCGCTCATTACTCGGCCATATTTCTTTAACATGTATCATGAAACTTTCACACATCACTCAATGGATATATCAAACTGAAATAATACACATTAAATCGATCATTTTCAGTTTTTGCATAGTTATTTTGTTATTCTTCATATGAATTTTACTAGACCCCTTTAAGTGGATGGTACTACGTGTATGTTTTTAGATTTTTATACTTGTACCCCTCCCCCGGCAGGTGTATTAGTCTCGGTTTGTTTACGAACTGTTCGATTTTTTGTTTAATGATTATTTATGCATCTGACAAGGGTAACTATTAAATGAACGTGTTTTGTGCTCATTTATGCATGAGCGTGCGTGCATGCTTATCATTATACATGTATATGTGTGTATGTGTTCGTGTGTTTATTTGTTTGTGTGTGTGTGTGTGTGTGTGTGTAGGTGTATGTGTGTGTGTGTGTGTGTCCTTGCGTGCGTGGGTGTGTTTGTATGTGTTGGTATGTATATGCGTGCGTGTGTGTGTGGATGTATGTGTGTGTATGTACAGTATATGCGTGCGTGTGTGTATGTTATGGTATGTAATAATGTTTGTTGGGTCGATGAATTTGTACTAAACTGTGGTATTTTGTTTAAAATTAAAAGTCTATTTTTGTTAGGGAGTATCTTACATTACATAATACAATGTATGTTCGATAACAAAATATACTATTGATATTATATATTTATAAAAAAACAATATCGTATCACTGTCTTATAGGAGCCTGGAGTTTCATACTGATTTTACTAATTGTATTGTTATGTATTATCTTGTGTAGGTACGTTGCCGTCACATGATCTACGTGCAAAACACTTTCACTGCATGATCATGCTCTATATTCTAATAAATAAATAAACAATGGGTAGTGCTCAATGCTCGGTTTAAAACTTTAAAAATAGCGTGGCCAAAATAATAATACACAACACACGGCTTCGTACGTCATGTCGATCGAATCCCGCTCCGCCCCCCCCCCCCCCCTCCCCCCCTCCCTCTCCCTCTATTATAGTGACTATAATATGTTTTTACTTCAAGCTACAGATGTCCTTCTATAACGCTGAGTGATGTGTAAAAAGTCCATCGTAAATGAACGCAAAGTGATATTTTCTGACTTTTCTGATATTGCACTAACTTTGTACACAGGTGAAAATCTCCCAGAGAGACTTTCAAACACTGATTATAACGAAAGAAAACAAATTTGGAAAACCGAAACCTTGTTCCCGCTTCGTACGTATACAACGAGGTATGTGAGAACCGCTATACAGTGCGAGTCAAAAAAAACGAAACCGGACTTTGATAGCTTATAAATCCATAAATCTAAAAATATATATGTTGATATTGGTATCATGTTAAAGGTTGGAAAACTTCCTTTAAAATGATATATCATACACTCTGATCACTTCACGCTTCACCGAACGCGACCTAATTATCCAAAGGCATGCAAAAACTACCCGTGTCCAAGTTTGCAGTGTTCTTGTTTTGTGAATGGTTGCATCCGGCATGTCCTATTCAGGGGCCCCTGCCTCCAAACAGTGTGGTTGCTGATGTGAGGACAGTGTGTGATCCCCTTCCACCCTGATAAACATGACAACACTGGCAACCACCTGATATTTTGTTGTGATTCACCAAAGGATATTCTTGAAATGTTAATTTGAAGAAAAAAAAACGTAAACAGACGCATTCATTCATGATAAACACAACAAAAAACCTAAGTCCCCCTAATCAAAAAAGCGTAAAAACGAAAAGGTTTTGAGCAAAGTAACTTGGCAGGATTGTTCCTACACTGATTGACTAACTTCTCTGTGAAAATGAGATTGATCCGCCATGCCATGCATGAGTGAGCACACATTAAATTCAAAATTGTCACTTTTCAAAAGTCCCAAGAGTCAAAAAGTGACAATTTTGCTTTTAATGTATGCTCACTCATGCGTGACTCGACGGACCAATTTTATTTTCGCACATAAGTTATTAAATAAGTGTATAAACAATCCTGCCAAGTTATTTTGCTCAAAACTTTTTCATTAAAAAGTTATGCTATTTTGATTAGGGGGGAACTTACTTTTTTGTTGTACACGGGTAGTTTTTGCATGACTTTGGATAATAAGGTCGTGCTCGATGATGCGTAAAGTGATCAAAATGTGTGATGTATCATTTTAAAGGCAATTTCCCAAGCTTTAATATGATACCAATATTAACATATATATGTTTGTAATTGTGGATTTATAAGCTATCAAAGTCCGGTTTCGTGTTTTTTTTTGACTCGCACTGTAGAGTTCCAAGTATACGTCTTGTGGATTTTGACAATCCCTTGAAAGTTATCCAAAATTAGAAATTACAAGAGCCCAGTATATCAAGCATATACACACAGATTTACATCATTTTAGATAAAGAGAATGCTACGTTTAACTAAACAATTCTGACATTTTTTGATGGGGAATCAATCGACATCCGCGCATGCATCTCATTCTAAAGAAAGTGAAGTGTCACGCTGATCAGTAAAAAGGTCGATGAATATCTTGCTCATTTTCTTAATGCACTGTTTGGTCGACCTATCCTTCAAATTATGCTGAGAAAGGTGACGGTTGTGTTTGTCTTGAGTCTCCCGAGTAAGTTGAGATGAAAGAAAACAGTCAGAGTAAGAATAATATATGCAAGCGATTTAAGTTATTGATGTGAATCGACCTACATAATGTACGTTCAATTGTGAATTGCACTGCATAGTGTCTAAGTAATAATCTATACCCTAATAAAGAAAACACAATTAAATGTTGTTTAATTAAGAGTCAGATTAAGAGTAATTATATGCGTGCGATTCAAGTTATTGATGTGAATGGACCTACATAGATTACGTTCAGTTATGAATTACACTGCATAGTGTCTAAGTAATAATCTATACCCTAATAAAGAAAACACAATTAAATGTTGTTTAATAAACAGGCCCTTAACTAACTTATACAGAGCTAGAGGCGTATAACATATTCCGACTGATATAGAGAGGGTGAATTATTGGGGGCACACTCTAATAAAGTAGGATGGAATCATAATAATTTGTTGAAATTCATTTTTAATTATATTGTTAATTACTGTTAATTGTTTGTTGAAATTCATTGTTAATTGTTTGTTGAAATTCATTGTTAATTATATTGTTAATTATTGTTAATTATTGTTAGTATATTGTTGTTAAGGGACCCCATGGTAGATCAGCAATGTCTACATAGACGGCGCTGAATTGGCCATCCCTCTAGCCTTTTGTCAAGGCCCCCGCGCGAACACCCAACCGAGCGCGAAGCGCGAAACTATAGACCCGAGCGCAGCGAGGCAGCTCAATACACTCTATGTTATGTTGTGGGTACAACAGTACAAGTGGGATAATCATTATGTAGGATCGAACTCCCAGCCATATAGAGCCTTGACTAAAGGCTACCATCCCTCCGAATCTATTGGTATGTTTACTTGTGCTTATAAATACATAAATAAATAAATAATGACTTCTTTATATAGTTTTGTATGTTTATGTTGATTGGTTGTAATTGTAAATGGATTGTGTTTTTTTTTTGAAATTTTATTTGTCACATAATTGGGGGCACGTACCCCCGTGCGCCCCCTCCATGGCTACGCCACGACCTACCTCGTAACCACGTGGATACGCCATTAAGGGCCATCGGGAGTTGTGCTTAACATGCTTAATGCAATGTAATGAAGGTCTAAATTTTTTCCAATCATTCATTCGATTACGCGCTGGATTAATTAAGAACTGATTCCGCCGCGTATAGCAATCAATCACAGCGAGGTCTCTATTGCTATTCAATTTTGACCTGGCATTGTTATGGATAAAACAGCATCAATAATAAATGCATATAAACTGGGGACGACGATGCAAATGATGATGAGGAAAATATTGATTTCAATTGTGTAACAATAACAAAGCTTATCGTACATGTACATGTATATCTTTCCTTTACCCTTAAATGCACATAATATATATAGGGCATAATATAAAATACAATTTTCCAAACTATACAATAAAATGAAACAGATTTGTAGTGGTATATATGTATACAGTATATTATATAATGTGTTGTGAGATGATAAGTCGAACTTTGACGCATCATTTTACACAAAATATACATGACTCTACACTGCGAAATTGGATGTAATATTACATTTTGTTAAACTTGGGAATTAAAAGTAAAATATTGAAAGAGAGTTCACATACCTCGTCTGGTAGTTCTTTTGATTGATTTCCTGAAAAATAAAGACAGTTCGAAATGAGAAAATAATCTAAAGATGTAACTTTAACATGGGTATAATGCCGTATAATAATATCATTATAAATGTGCATATTAATAAGAACTGAATGAAATCACCAGTCCAGATATTATGTGTAAATACATATATTATAATCATTAGCCAAGGTAATATTGCTCCGAGCGCTTTGAGACTTAGGCCTCATTGTAATAAAGCGCTATATAAAAATGGACGACTATTATTATTACTATTATCATTATCTTCATTTATTTTTCAAATGATATCAATATATTTTTAGCAAATTAACACATAATGATATAAATTTACACATGATGTTCTGGGGCATTTATTTAATTTGATACGGACATAGGTCAGTAAATAATGACAATAAAAATGAGAAAATTATTCGGGGACCAATAGGGCCATTCTTGGTCACGTGTGTGACCCAAAACATGACAAATTTTGAAATGGGATGCTTATATTTCAGTAAGTATGAGACTATAATGATTTTTACTTCATATGTGACTTGAATATGTTATAGTCTTTCAAACTTAACACAAAAGATGTTATACGGATTACGTAACTCAATGTCAGAGGTCAAATGGCATGGGTCACGTGTGTGACTTCGCACGGAGCGCTTTTTTCATAACTAAATTTCATTTGGAAAATTCTTTAAAATATGAATAGCTATAATGTTCATCTTATTACCAGAGAAGTACTATACATTTGTAAGTACAACAATAGCAATGAATGAGAATTATATCAAACTGTTGTTTTTTATAGTACTTAATTATGTGGCAACGTCTGGTCACGTGTGTGACATTTTGGGGTGGTCACGTGTGTGACATGTACAATATGAATGGAAAAATGGGAATTTTATAATATCGGGTTTAGCAAAGAATGAAAGGTTGAATTTTTACAAAGTTGGTATCAACCTGTACAGGAAAGTGAGAAGAATGAGCTTGCTAATTATCCTTTTGATATCTTGATTATTTTCTGAATTATGATTATTAGAAAAATATTGAAATATGTAAATTTATGCAAATGAGTAAAAAAGTTTCATTTTAAACTTCAAATCATGTATTTCATGAATCTTTACACATGGATCATTCCAAAAATGGAACAAAACTACAGAAAAATAAAACTTCAATTTTTCCGAAAAAGTTTCACTTTTCAAAGAATGGCCCAAATTTAGTAATTCATGTAATGCAAATTGAGTAGTATAGAAAAAAAAACACGGTATAGGAAATACTTACTTTTACCGCCTTCTGCTTTATCCAAATCATAACTCCCTCTCTTCTTTTTCGTCATGGTTGGTATAGTTGTTATCTCTACATTCAGCGAACATATTTCTGCCACAAATTAATATTGCTCCACCAGCAACACATTATGGAATCCGAAATTCGTCGCACTTTTGCTGTGAGTCAGCAGTCTTTACCATTTATCTGTATAGATAAAGGAAATAATGAAAATATTATGATCATTATAAACTATTAATCATCCGAAAAATAACTTTGAAAAGCGAGGCAAATTATGAACCCATTGAAGTTCTTTTGTCATCAGTATAAAATAGAGACAAACATCCTATTCATACTTACGTCTAGCACTGGCTCGGCACTGGATTAATCCAGTGCCGAGCCAGTGCTAGACGTAAGTATGAATTGCCTGAAACATTGTCATCTGCTGCAGCATATACTAAACTACTGTATATAGAAATGGTGAGGAATCATATATTAAACATCAAAATAAAAAGTTCGCAAAATAATGATTGCTGCAACAATAGTAGTAAAGATATGTTCAAAACACAGTGATCATTTTGACAATCACATCATTTGAGTTATTTTGTTATCATAAAACAACAAACCCTCATTTATTCAACCGTGATAAAATGATAGTATCGTCAATATCATAAGAAAGATCCATACAATAATGATAAAACGCGAAACAAATCGGGTAATAATGTTGAGCCCATAATACACATTGATGTCGCATGCTGTTGATTAACAAGCTCAATAAAGTAATTATTCGCAAATCACCGTTAAGTTATCGATCCAGAGCATATATATATACCAGCATTCTAATTTGCGAAACTATACGGTATGGTTATATGGCTACACAATATAATTATGATCATGACCTGTGAAATGGCGATAAAACCGAGGCAAGCAGAGATAATCATCCATGCACGGTACTGCTTCTGTTGAATCAACAGTCCTTTGAAAAGGGGTACTAAAATTATATACCGGTATCCAAGACATGTATATATAGCACGTCGCCGCTAGTTCTTTATTCAAAAACAAAATCATCACTTTCATTCGCAAATATGGTGATAAAAATGTGCAGCAAAATTATGATCATGATTAATAATTATGAAACTCCTTTGAAATACGGATGAGAAGACAGGCAGGCGGAGTAGAGATCCATTATTATGTCTGATATCGTTCTCAGCACACAATACCGCTACAACAATCCTTGTCAAACACATAAGTAATCATCTATCCAAAAACACACTCATAATTACTCGCCTCTATAAACATGATAAAGCTCTTGATTCAATGCATTCATCTTTATCATAATCTATCATGTCTACCGGTTATTCAAATGGTGATGTAAAAAGATGCAAACAGATTGTAAATCCATTTGATAAACATTATCAGCTTACGATGTCGCAACTTTATTTATACTTTATATAGCATCTTAAATAAGTACTAATTATCTATCCCAAACGCGAGTAAGTGTTCCCAACTAATACATAAATTAGAATGCATATACCTATATTTCTAGCAGCTCAACAATCTGATGACAACAATCATGATGACAGCACTGTTGGTAATGATAAACATCCTTTTTAGTTCTCCGCAGTTGCAATACAAAGTATAAAGTTGAGTTATTAAAAAGAGAGAGTTGGAGAGCGTGATTTAATCGTTAATAATAAATTGGAGCTCCGACCATCACAAATTCTGCTCTTACTTTATACAGTGATAGAATGAGGCTTGCAGCCGCGCTTATGATCATTCTGGTGTAAAAAAAAAATAGCCACGATAGCGATGTTCGATCGTGCGATCCCCCACTGGATGAGAAAATCGATAGCAAAACGCTACCCGATTTGTTTCCCTCCAAGTCTCCAACCTTCAACTTTCGACGGTATATGCACGGAATCCTTGCTCTGGATATACAGTTTATTGCAATCATTAAATAAATGAAGGCCGATATGATAAAAACAAAATTAAATGATGCTTGTACAATAGCCTAAGGGCCCATACACAACCATGCAGGCATTCGTTCATTAACCGTTTGTTTTAACTGCAAATAAAATATAATTTCCGCTCATGCAACAGGCAACGTGACGGTACAAAAATAAGCTAAACGATCGTTAAATGAGATATTTATAATGCAGGGCAGTCCTTCAAGGACTGAATTCAAATTAACTCGTTCACTCTCGTTTTGAAATACCATGTATATACTATTATAGAATGCATATATTAATTAAACTTTGAAATGCAAATAAAATCCAATTTCCGCTCTTGGAAAAGACAGCGTGCCGGTACATGGCAAATGAGCTAAACGATCATAATGCGTAATACGGGGGGGGGGGGGGGGGGGGTTCAGGATGACTACATCCCTACGAGAGTTTTAAAAGAAACATCAATCAATTCGGGCAAAATCACCTAATGTTAGGTGTGAGAGAGAACGGGAGAGAAAATGATTTAACCGGTAATCGTTAAATGAGGTGAAAATCACATCATTTTGGCACCAAAGATCACCAGTTTTGTAGCAATATTAAGGCAAGACATTTGGGATCGAAATAGTTTATTCGGGGAAAATTATATCCTTTTAGTTGGAAACAGGAAATGATTATGTTTTTTTTCTTCTTTCGGGCAGTCAACCTCAGCGCCTAAACAAAATTTAAACCTTCCAGACATCCTTACATACAGAAGGCGTGTACATTAATAAACAATTTGTTTGAAATACTCTTTATAGAATGTGATTTCCTCTGTTTAATGAATGCTAACCGATTTGTTGGTACTTGAAGTTGAATCTCAAATTATTAGCAGCCTTGGTAATGTAGCAGTCACACCGCCAAACCGAATCCAAACCGAAACCAGACCGAACTTCCACTTTATCGGGCGCCGACAAGAGCCCGAACTGGGGTTAGCAGTCACAACAAAAGAGACCGACAATTCCGATACCACTCCGCTAGCACCCCGAACGTCCCCGAATTATTCGGTCTTGTGTCGGTTTGGCTTCGGTTTGGCGGTGTGACTGCTACATAACGCATTCCAATAATCGCTTCCATTCGCTGTCTTGCATTTTCACCCGTTCAGGTTCACAAATTATTCATACAGGCTTACCCCAACTATTTATGTGTAGTGTCCAACTGCATGATGCGGGGAAGGGGGGGGGGGGCACTGCCACGCTGTGTATTTCTTATTTTTTGAAAAAAAAATTACCCTCGTGTTTTGTTTTGTTTTTTCTTCAACTTATTGGGGGTACGCCCCCTTCCCTCCGTAGCTACGCTACTATAGACAGCTCGAAATAAATCACGGTGAGATTTTCATTAGCGGCCACGCTTATATGCATTCCAATAATCTCTTCCATTCACTGTCTTGATTTCTTAGCCCTCTCGCTACCACGACGTCTCCATGCATGGAAATGTCATTCATTAATACATGTATTTGATTTCTTAGCCCTCTCGCTACCACGACGTCTCCGAGTCCATGCATGAAAAGGTCATTCATTAATTATGAATAATGTGCTCATTGTGTTATGTATTTTTATACGTATGCTTAATATGCATTCGCGGTATTGGAAGAATTAAGTGGAAGGCCTTCGGACTCGGTAAATAATTGTGGCTGCATTAATTTATTATCAATATACACGTCTCATTATGAAAACACAATCATATACGGGTCTTTAGGCAGCGACTAAAAGCTTTGCCTAATGAAAAATGGCATTTCGCAAATCCCCCATTTTTTTTTCTTTCTTCCAAATTGGCATTGTTGGGTCGAGACCTAACATTTCTCATGAAAGGGCATTAGTTTAATCCGGATATCTGTCATATTGACATAAGTATTTGTAACATAATAGATACTTTTTAGAAAATTGCTTGCAAAGTTGTTGCATGCTTTTAGAGGAACAAACATCATCATCAGTATCTCTCCGAAGACGTGCCTACGACTTAGTATACATGACTAAAAGAACTAGTATGTTCTATGCAATTTGTATAGCGCATCGGTTCTTTTAGTCATGCATACCAAGTCGTGGGCACGTCTTTGTAGAGAATGCCAAAGGCCCAGGATCTAGCAACTTACTTGACATGTGCACAAAAAAAGACAGAAGGTACATATATAATCCGTACATGTACATGTATTTCTGTGATCTGATATGACCACCGAGTGATTTGTGAAAGTGTCATGATTTAATGAATGTCAGTTTTGTCAGATCATAATTATGGTCAAGTATAATAAGCTAAAATGCAACTTGTATTTGTCAGAGACTCACTGTCATACGTATACGGTTGTATGTATACCAGTGTTGTATCCGAGTCCACCCAATCCGAGTCCGAGACCGAGTCCGAGTCCAGACTGTCCGAGTCCGAGACCGATACCGAGTCCAGACCATCCGAGTCCGAGTCCGAGTCCGAGTCCAGACCATCCGAGTCCGAGTCCGAGTCCGAGTCCGAGTCCAACTCTTTTTTTTAAATTAATTATTCTTTATTTTACATTGATTCATTTTCTTTTCCAAAGGCAATCAAGTGATTAACCCTAGATATGTGTCACATAATATGCACTCATTCAGGGCTCCACACTCACGTGTTTTTTTAACTGGCCCTTTTGGGCCAGTAGATTTGTTTCAATTATTGAATGGGTATATTCGTTTTATTACTTATTATTGCGTTATGAAGGGTAATATTTCACCCGACGTTGTGAAATATTATGTATGCAAGCGAGCGGAGCGAGCTTGAAAATTTTACATTTTTCACAGCGGATAATTGCCATTTATTTCAATTACTGCATGGTATATTCTAGTATAGTGGGATTTCTGGAAAATGTGCATGTTAGGAGCATTTTGGGGTAAAAGTTGGGAACCAAACTATTTCTCATAATTTTGGGGTGCTGAATCTGATTAGCCCGGTTCCCAAGCGAAATTAAGAATTTTTGACCATCTAATTTGCAAAAACACAATGGCCGCCAAATTTACACATTTTAAAAACTTGTATAACAGGTTTATTTAATAACTTTGCAACCAGGCAAGCAGAACTAGCAAATTAAATGTCTAGAATAATGATTTATATCAATAGGAACACTAATTAGATAACTCTGATATACTTAGTGGAAAAGAAGATGCAAATTAGTGGCCGCCGTAACAGAAAAGTCATACCTTTTGTTAATTATAACTCGGCAACTAGCCTATAGGCGAGTAAAATAAACAACTGCGATGTGCATATCCATGTTTTTCAAAAAGATTATTCTCATGAATTAAGTGACATGCATGACTTATGAATATGCAAATTAGTGGCCGTCATTACTGAAAATGGTATAAAATGAGTTTTCTTTTGGTAATTAAGGTCTATAAACTATCAATTAAAAAACAGTATCAAAACCTAACTTTGGAAGTCTAATGATTGATCAAATCATGATACTTATTCAATCTTTGGATGAATTATACTGAAGAATACTTGTAATCATCGAATTTGCATGAACAAAATGGTAGCGAAATGACACTACTAGTCTGACCTTATACCTATATAAACGTGTCTTTAAAATCTTTAATTACTCTATAACCGCAAAAGCAAAACATGCCTATGTGTGCACTTGTATGTGTCAAGAAATACACTCATGTCATTTCCTATAATATCTATTTATTGGCACCCAAGATTCACAAATATATGCAAATTAGTGGCAGCCTTTACAGAAAAGTCTAAACAAAATATTTCTGTAACTTACAGTAAAAAGTTAGACTCTGTAGCAGTGCCTTTACTCATTTCAACATTAACATATTGCAATTCCCGGCCCCACCCCACATACGCACACACACACACACACACAAACACACACACACACACACACACACACACACACGCGCACACACACACACACACACACACACACACACACACTAGTTGAGAGTCGTGTAAGCAGAGGTGGGGAGGGGGGGGGGGGGGGGGGGGCTGCATGTCCGTCGCCATAAATGTTCGAGGCCGAGACCGAGACCACTTGTTAAGTTGTTTCCTCGGGGCCGAGACCCCTTCCTCGGGGCCGAGACCCCTTTCTTGGGTTACCTTATAGGGGGAAAATCGTGACACAGTGGATAAAAGCGTAATTTTTTCAGCTAAGCATCGTCTTGTTATAAGATCTTTAAAAAGTGGTTGCTCCAAAGAATCTGATGATGGAATCAAGTTCAAAATGGCGGCCATCTTGGATTTTCAGGGCAATTTACGGTTTTCCCCCTCCAAAATGTATACAAAGTATGTTTAAGGTTATTATTTATGGTTTTTAGTAGTATAGGTTTTCCCATCCATTTTCAAACTATCATCAATCAAATTCAATCAATGCTTACTTTAATTTCGTCCCGAGAAGTTAGGAAACTGCAATTGCTACATTCTATTTAGTCATTTACCATTCTAATTGATCAGTGGTCATTCTAATTAAAAATTGGCTTATTCTAATTCGTCATTTTGCAATGTAATTCGTCCCGACTGGTTATAAGACGCACAATCATGACAATGTGAAGTTCAAATTCGTCATTGGTCATCCGATTTCAAGACTTAGTCGTTCAAATTCGTCATGTATAGTCTGGTTGCTCTGGTTCATATGTATTTTCCTATGTAAGCTCATACAATTAATTTCAAAAGCAATTACTTCAATAATTGTTTATAATACGATAAACTGATCACAAACAATTCATTTCGATATTGCAATTAAAAAAACGATAATTGACCAAAAGTCTGATTGATTGATCCATGCAATAGATCTGTGTTGGGAGACACATTACAATATCAAATTAATGATATATAAAATAAAAAAATTGTTCAATAGACGATAGACTAAAATTGTATGAATTTCCGGGACACAAAACAAAGATAGAAACTGGGTTCAAATAAGCAAAAGATAATAATGAAGAGATGATAAAACAAAGTATCAAATACAGCTTTCAATATTGTTTGACGAATTTGAATTGGAAATAACGAAATTGAATGCCCAATGACGAAATTCATCATCACATTGTACACCAGCAGGAGTGATCGGACGAAATTGAATGAGCTTTGACTAAAACGATCGGGTCATTGACGAACTTGGTTGCGAAAGAACGAACTTGTGTGATGAATGACGAAATCGAACATTACATACGATCGGCGATTGACTTTCCGGACGAAATTGAAGTTAACAATTATTGAAATTGAATGACGATTGTTTGAAAATGGATGGGAAAACCTATACTATTTTACATCAAGAGACGTATACGTACAGAAAATAATCACTCTTCCGGAAAGTTGATTACTTTTCAAAATGGCGTCCAAAATGGCCACCATTATCTTAAAAGTGCCATAAATATGTTATTGTACATCCCGGTTATAATTTTTGTGTCTACCCCATCGATATACACTATCGATGGTCTACCCCCAAGTTTTCAGGGTCAAGCAGTTCATTGAAAATAGTGATAGCGCAATTCAGTAATTAGAAGTCACACAAATCCGAGATGGTGTCCAAAATGGCCACCATTTACAGAAATAATACCATAATATAATCAGTTATAATATGTATGCATACCTGTTGATTTAAATGTTTCGTGAAACTTTATAAATGAATATAAGTGTGACATAATTATGACAAAAGCAACAACCAATTCTAAGATGGCGTTCAAGGTGGCTGCTATTACGTTGAAGGTGTTATAAATCCATAATTTGAAATTGTACCGTTTCACATTATGTGTCAATTCCCTAGTTTTGAGGGTTAAGCAGTTCATTCAAACCATTGTTGTAAATGTTATTAATGATAAAAAGCTAAATAAAAACAATTAAGATGGCTGCTAGTACATCGAAGGTGCTATTAATCTGTAATTTTACATTTTACAATTTTCATGTATGTGTCTAACATTTTCTGTAAAAATTACCACAAATCATAGGGAAGTGTTATTGAGTATATAGTTAGGGAGTAAACGTAAGGCAGTATCTCGATACATCTGTATCCATTGGAGAATACATCACATTGCGACCATGTTTCCTCATCATGGATGATTAGTGTTTGCTTGCTTGAGAGCCTCTTGAGAGAATCTCACCACACTAATGCAGTGTATTTTATTTTTATACAATTATTGTAACCATGTACCCACTACCCAGATAGCAAAGCTACGTTTGCCCAACGTTTGCCATTGTGTGCAGTAACGTTGGGCCCACGTCATTCTTGACGCTGGGCCAACGTTAGCCCAACCTTTTTGTTGGCTACATTTGACATCGAGCCAACCATACAGCCGACCTTACACCAATTTCAGGCCAATATCGGAGATATGACGTTGGGCCCACGTCATTCTTGCCCCAACGTTGGCCCCATTTTGGCAAGTTAACGTCGGGCCAACGTTGGGCCTTTTGAACCTGGCCCATGTACCCTCATTCAGGACCATGCCCACTAAAATAAGCTATTAATATGTTATTTTTTTACCCGACTGTGAATGCCCTTGGATTTGACCAAACCCATTCAGGTCTTTGAACCAACAAGTCGCTTGCAATGATTGATAAATCTATAATAATCTATCTATCTAGCTATGTCTCTCCACTGCAGAAGGAAGGCCTCTTCATCACCATTGCATTGTCTTCTTATATCATTTGTTTCAAACAGCATTTAAGTAGACCTTCTTTCTTCCCTTCATTCTTGTTTGTTTAATTCTGATAAACTATCTTTTTCAATGCGCTTTGAGCACTTTATTAGGTGGATATTGCGCAATATAAATATTCAATATTATTATTATTCGTTATTGTGCTGGTCGCATCCATGTAACTCCCCAAATTCTCTGATGTCGTCCATCTAACGCCTACTCTGTCTGCCTCTTCGTCTGGTTTGCGTTCTTGGTGTCCAGTTAGTTATATTATGTGTTTGCTAAATAAAGCTTTCGAAAAGATGGACTTTTATCTATTATAAATGACAAAGACATCTGGACAGTTCTAAATTGCTAGAAATAATTTGGTCTCTCTTTGACCCTAATCATCTTGCACCGCATGACCGACATCACCATTGCGTATTCTATCTTGTGTTATTTCAGAATATAGCTTTTTTTCCATTCTTCCCAATTTTAAAATTTTCTTCCCGAGGAAGGGTGTAAATCCTCTCCAATACCCTAAATGGTATAAAATGGTATTAAACGATGGATTGGTGTGTGTGTGTGCGTGGGTGGGTTCATTCAACATGTCATTGTAAGGAATCCTCGAACATTAAATCGCTGCACTGAACCGCGATCAACCATCCCCTCCACACTCTTCGAAACGGATCTGAGTTTAACCCCCTCCCCCCTTAAAAAAATTCATAGGGTATACGCCTATGTCCGGGTTATCAGCAGTATGGTAATTGCATTCCATTCGAGCAGGAAATGTTGTGAACAGATCAAGTCGGAGTTTGCAAGATAAGAAATTGATAAATGAGCAGATTCAAAACATAACTTTGTTAATCAAGGTGTACCAATAATTATATTTTCTACTTGGAAATACCACAAATCGCTCTTTCAACTTTCTATTTGGAATCCAAAGTACGTAATGGAAATAATGGTCACATACGGAAATACAATTATTATACAACCATACGTACCTTGATTTATTTTCCTCATGGTTGGTGAATATCATTGTAGAGCGTAAACAGGATATTTCATTTTTTTTTTTTATTTCGAATAGAAAGTAGAAAGAGAGACTTGCCGCATTGCGAAATTTGTTTTCCTACGAACTTTTTGTCTCGGCGCATGCGCACATGATTCCTATATATTTGTTGTTGGATATCAGACTTTAGTGAAAACTCTGCATGATACATTTACTAAATGAATCACTACTCACCATGTCTTATGGTAAAAGAAAAGAAGAGTCATAAGATAGGAGTCGAACCCATGATACCAAGCTGGGTTGCTCAATATTGCTTTCTATTCGAGCAGGAAATGTTGTGAACAAATCTAGTCGGAGTTTGCAAGATAAGGAAATTGATAAATTAGTAGATTCATTTTGTTAATCAAGGTGTACAAATAATTATATTTTCTACTTAAGAAGGAAATGGAAATACCACAAATCGCTCTTTCAACTTTCTATTTGGAATCAAAGTACGTAATGAAATAATGGTCACATACGGAAATACAAGTATTATACAACCATACGTACCTTGATTTATTTTCCTCATGGTTGGTGACTATGATTGTAGAGCGTAAACAGGATATTTCATTTTTTTTAATTTTTCGAATAGAAAGTAGAAAGAGAGACTTGCCGCATTGCGAAATTTGTTTTCCTACGAACTTTTTGTCTCCGGCGCATGCGCACATGATTCCTATATACTTTTTTGTTGGATATCAGACTTCAGTGAACACTCTGCATGATACATTTACTAAATGATCATTACTCACCATGTATTGTGGTAAAAGAAAAGAAGAGTCATAAGAGAGGAGCCGAACCCATGACACCAAGCTGGGTTGCTCAATATTGCTTCTATTCATAAGTTGTATTAATTCTTGGACGGAAGAGAGTAAAATAAAGTTTGTGCTTGATGAAGAGTTGGCTGGAACAGGGTGATGCATCAATTTTAAAATGACCCTACTCCTACCCCCCCCCCCCCCCCCTCCATCCACTTATATATAAACCTTACTACTAGAAGAATGCCAGGACTTTACCTGAATGTAATAATTGTGTATTTAACAACCAAAATAATTTTCCTTCCCATTCCTATGCACAAAACGTTGGCATCTGTTAAAACAAAATTTCCTATGAAATAAAACAAATATAACAAATAAATCACTTATGCAGTCATGCCTTAGAATGATTTGCACCAACCACCGACCCAAGAGCTACTTCTGCTCTAATGATTCAATAAATGACCTCATTCAATGATCTAATTTGCATATTTATGCATCTTCTTTTCATTGAATACATCAGAGTTAACTTATTTATGTTTCTTTTGAAAGAAAACATCATTTTAGACAGTTAATTTTCAAGTTTTGCTCGCCCTCTTGCAAAGTTATTTAATAAACACGTTTTACAAGTTGAAAAGGGTGTCATTTTGGCGGCCATTTTGTTTATGCAAATTAGATGGTCAACAACTCTAAATTTCGCTTGGGAACCGGGCTAATCGGATTCAGCATACTCAAATTATTTTAAAAAGACTGGTTCCCGACTTTTACTTAAAAATGCCTCTAGGGTCTAATAGAGAGCTCTTTTTCAGATATCCGTCTAGACTATAAAATCGAAGTTAGCAAGACTTCATTAGCTGCAGAGCTCTATGCCCTTAGCTAGGGGGTGACTTGCGAATGGAGAGAGAATAGTACCGTACTCCTGCGGTTACATCCGTAGCTCATACTTATGTGGTGGCTCTAAATATGAAACTGAAAACAACAATCGTATTGGCCACCCACTTGCTCGATTGATTACGTTTCCAATTTTGAGCCACCATATATCGGACGTAACCAGTACCGGTAAGACGAGTCGCAGGAATGCGATATTCTCTCTCAAATCACGTCACAAGTCGCCCCTAGCTAACGGCGGCATAGCTGCTGGTGAAGTCCCGCTAACTTCTTTTTCAGCGACCGCGATTATTACGTCGCAGCGACGTAAACATCGATTTTGACCAATGCATGCATATGGCGTACGTTAATTACTGGATGGTGCCGCGCGCACCGGATATCCGGATCGAACCGTAGTCTAGTCAGACACGTCACATCCATCAAGTCAGCTCCCAAAAAATATCATCTCAATGGCATATAAAATTGTACAAAAGGAAGGCGTATCTTTAGATAGGCCCTTCTGCAACAAATGTGGACAATTTCGTAGTCACATTTGTAAGGCAGAAGGCGTATCTAAAGATACGCCCTTCTGCCAGACGATAGCAGGACGATACCGGGCGATATCTCCACGTATCTAAAGATACGCCCTTCTGCCAGACGATAGCAGGACGATACCGGGCGATATCTCCACGTATCTAAAGATACACCCTTCTGCCGTACAAAGCAACTATGATTTGTTCAAATTTGTTTGGCAGAAAGGCGTATCTTTTTTAAAATGTTCCTAGACAAAGAAATATCAAGTTCAGAATCAATTTTAAAATTTCAAAATAATATTTCATATGTCGGCTTTCAACTAGAATCAACCCCGCAATAAAAGTTTTACGTCCAAAGCTTCAACAGAGGGTTGAATATGTCAAACTTCAAAGGCATTTTTCTCGGTGTTGAGATCCCGGCGCGACACTCGAGATACGCCTTTTGCCAGACGGCGGCCGAGATCATAATGGTTAAGTAACAAGCTAAAATGCAACTTGTATTTGTCAGAGACTCACTGTCATACGTATACGGTTGTATGTATAACACGGTTGAAATAATCCTCAAATGTTTTTCTTCAGATTAAAGGGCAATGAAACCAAGCAAAATGTTGCTTTCATAGTCTTGAAGAGATTAAGAAGAATATCTCTGAAAGTTAGAGCATAATCGGGTAAAAAACAAGAAAACTACGGCTCTTTGAAGATGTCCATTTATTCCTATGGGGAACTCAAATTGGCAACACACTCTGATAAGTGTGTGGACAACTCCCCATATGTTTTGTACACAAATGTTCCCATTTTTACAGTTTTCTTCATAGTCACATTTTTCCATTCCCCAACTCATGATATGCTATGTATAAAAGCATTCTACAAAACATATGTTGAACTCGAACGAAGGGTAAACATACATTTTGAGAAAATTGAACAAAACTGAAATTTTTGTGTACAAAATGTATGGGGAGTTGTCCACAACTTTGCCAGAGTGCGTTGCCAATTTGAGTCACTCAAAGAAATACATGGCTCTTTTCAAAGAGCATAGTTTTCTTATTTGTCTGGATATCGTTGTCCTTTAAAATAATGAATATATCAAACTCGAAGGCGGAAAATGGTTACATATAATGATGTGCCTATATATGATAGAAAGTGGAAAAGAAAGGCAAATAGCAGGCCCGTAGCCATAATTTTTTCCAAGGGAGAGGGGGGGGGGGGGGGGGGGGGTTGCGTAATTTACAAAAATGGGACCGAGACCAATCGTGGCTGTGACCGAGACCACTGGTTGAGTCGTGTAAGCCAAAAATGTTAGATGGCCGAGACCAATTAAAAGTGGACCTTTAAAACAAATATATTTGGGACGCGGGGGGGGGGGGGGGGGGGGTCCGTACGCACCCAGTGGACCCCCCCCCCCCCCCCCCGGCTACGGGCCTAAATAGCAACACAAGAGTTGCAAGAAGTGAGTTGTTCGATTTAGACTAAATTGGATGTACTAATAAATCCCTTTAACAGTTGCGTTTGGTTAAGATCCAGGATTTATTTTTTGTAATAATAGTCTAGAATATTATCTGAATTCACATTTCTTGATTCTTTCATTTCACTTTGAAAAAAAAAACTTCAATGTTTACGTTGAATATGGGTTATCCAGCCGTACTTTCATCACTTGTATATTGTTGCTTCATGTACGATTTGTAAAATTCTTTTATTTGTATAATATAAATATGAAGCTCCATGTGTTGTTTTGATGCTGACTTATTTATACGGAAATAAAAACAAACAAACAAACAAACAAACGTTTATTTCGTAATACTGTAGAAGTCTGCGATGATAATGAACCTATAACAAACTACTTTAAAATGTTGCCGTTATCTACTGTACAATCAGAGTTTAAGATAAACAGACAAGGGAGAGACAAAGGGAGAACGAGAGTGAGTGAGAGAAAATATATCATTTAAAAGAGGTTCAATAATAATATTGTTGTACAAATGTTATCGTTTGTGGAGAGCTCTATATAAATACTGCGTTGTACGTAACAGTCAATTAAGAAGTGTAGAACGAGGACACGCCCGATTTTCCCTTTTAAGAACGGTGCTTTTATATGACCATGAACGTGGGAAAACGTAATTTGGAGCTGAACAATAACACAAAATGTAAGTATTCGTTAGAAGTCTGTCTGAGACATCTGACAGTATTATATCATCATGTGTGCCTGTTATCAAAACGAAGCAACTTTTCTTTTCATTGTTAGTAACGAAAAAAAACTGTCTTCGTGATCATCTGTTTTCATTTTGGCTATTCATCGAGACACCCGAGGCGCCTGTAAAAGAAATATACCATCAGTATACCGTATGCACCTTTCGGTTATTATTAAGGTCTATATCACACCCGCCAAACAGAACCCTATACCGACAACAAACCGAACAATTCGGGGCTGTTCGGGGTGATGTCGGTCTGCTGTCGGTTTGGTGTCGGTCTGTCGTCGATGTTGTTGGACTCTTTCTGTTGAGTGTGCTCGAAACAAATATATACCCAATAATAATATGACTACTCATACTATGATAATAAGGACAACAATCCATATATACTCGATCTGATTATAGAATTATACATTAGTAGGCCTAAATTATACACTGCACACAATGTAATTTGTAGCGAAAATCATCTTAGTTCGGGCGAAATCTTCTCGGTTTAAGGCAAAATTGGAGCATAATTGTCGCGTTTGCTGGAAACCATGACAACCGAAATCCTGTATGATCACGATGTACGCTGGAGAGGGCTGATATATTTGGACACACGCGCCTTATCCCTTCTGAATTTTCCTCGTATATATATATATACATTATAAATTATTTCGCTCAGTTTGAGAAAAGATGAATAAAGTATAATTTCTATCTAGTTAATTTCCCGATGGGTACACTCGACATCAAAATGTGTAATAATATAATATTGAAATCTACTTTAGAGGGTATTTTCAAGCAATAGTGGAATTTTGTTTCGTTATATTATATAGACTGCGATAATTCCGAAGTTTGTGTGAGATGATCAGTACATTATTATGGTGTTTATATACGAGTTTATGGAATGACACAATAATTATTAACTAAACTTCCTTGGGAAGTGAAATAGGGGTATAAGGCAAAATTATCACTTTGCTTTTCAAAAGCGATAAAGGAGCCTCATTTCGGTGCCAGATCGTTACCTTAAAATATAATGTATTTATACAGCCTCATAAATTCATCAATTGTGAAACTATATATTACCGTGTATCACACTATCACTATATTACGCAATCGACAAGTAGCTACATCGTTATATTATTCTTTTATGATGGAATGTCAATAAATAATCATGATAATGTAGTCATTATTTTCAGGAAATATATCGGAAATCAATATATCAAATAGGAAATCTTTCGTTTAGTTTGAAACAAGATTCAAAACAAATATCACATGTTAACATCTAAATTACATACTCATTCCTTTTTGTATTACATCGCAAATGGATATTTTGTGTGACACATTATGATATAAGCTCTGCTTGTGCATATAATATACATTGATACACACATTGAGACCATAAACACATATATAATACTGAGCCTACAAAAAAACGAGTAATATGTAAAATTAATAATGTACCTTTACTCACATTTCTTGCAGTATCGTCACACTAATCATCTTAGGGCGCTTGTATGTTTTACCCATTAACAAAACATGTAAAAGGGTAACATTCTAACATGATGGCAAAATAATACAACCTTTTACATGACAAATGTCGTCTTTGAAGTTCTGTTTAAACATGTACATATATGGTAGTTAGGATTAGGAGGCACCTTCTGTCTACAATATTCAGTTGTTGCCAAACAAAACAAATACAAATATAAAATTATATGTTTACTCACTTCGTTCTTGTGACACCAACGATTGCAAATAAAACTTTTACGCGACACAGATCATCTCCGAAATTCTACTCAGATATTCGAGCTGCCGGTTGTCCCGCTCTACATTCACTACCTCGACTCGATATCTCTCGACATGAACACCTTTTGACTCGACTCGACTCGACCGCCTGTTGACTCAGATGCGAATCCTTGTTTGCTCGACTCAACACGATTACAACACCGTTTTTAGACGTTTCTATGAGCACCACGTTTCGAAAACAGTACTAGCGTATACGATGAGTGAGTTGTATTATGAACATGACATGACATGTGAAGTGGAAGTTAAAAACGTGAAGAGTTTGGGTCGTCATCGATTTGTGCACCAACGCTACGGTTGCGGCCCGACCTACGGGGTCCGTCACGACAATAGTGCGTCTTTTGTGTCGTCACAATCATGCACAAACACAATCGATACAGTCATTGTCATTGTCAAGTACGTTTTTTCCACATCCTGTCAGTTTGAGGTGAGGGTTAAATTAGTTTTGTTTTGTAATTTTGGCGTGAGTTGAGGGTCTCGCGTTTCTCTAATTATAAAGGAAGAAAATATTTATACTATACGCAATTATCATGAGTTTACCTCGGCCAAGGTAAAATTTTTTTTTTAAAGGGTAGTTTAGTTTTGGTAGAGAGGGCGCTGCACATCACAATTTCTTTGTGAGATAATGAAAAACTGAGTGTCGAATTTGAGAGAACATGCAATTTTAATGGCAGAATAAACTTTATTTGGTCAAAATCGGTCCAGAAACGGCTGAAATATCATTAAATATATTTGATCTTAATACGTGCGGTTTACGGGTACACCATGTGAGATGGGTGGATTGTAAGTCCTGAAAAGGACTATGGTAGTCCTAGAAAGGACTGTTGGTGTAGTTCTGAAAAGAACTGTGGTATTCTTTCTAGGAGAGTTCTAAAAAGAACTGTTTGTAGTCCTAGAAAGGACTGTTGGTAGTCCTATAAAGGACTGTTGGGATAGTCCTGAAAAAGACTGTTGGTATTTGATCTTATAATCATGATTTGGGGCCCAAATAATTAGATGATTTTTTTCAAAAAATAAAAAAAATGCTTACACTTTTTCAAACAATTTCAAAAGCGTTTTTAAATAGTTGTTGATGATCTATCTACTTAATCATTATTTTAATCGAACATTACATGCATTATTTTGTATGAAAAATGGTTGAAACCAATGCCTTTTTTAAAAGCGCCCTCTTGTGTTTTAATGGCTCTTTTTAAAAATGATAACAGGCTTTTTACTTAGTCGTTTGTAATTTTGTATACCTTTCGAGCATGGTGGAGTAATAACTATTAGTTTATAATGTTACTGTCCAGGTTTGGTTACTAAAGTTCAGCCTTACCAAAACTGTACTACCCCTTTAAATAGTAAGCAAATAATTACCGTTGGTGAAGGCAATGGCACAATCTATCACTTCCGAGGCAATCTGGATGTAGCTATCTTTCCGAAAGCGAAGCTGAGGAAAGATAGCGTATACATTCAGATTGCCGAGGAAGTGATGGTTTGCCATTGCCTGAAACCAAAAGGTGATTATTTGCTTTATATTCTACATTGGAAACATTTCACTGGTAGCTAGGTCTACGAGAAAGACAACTTAAACTGTTTTTAATGTCTAGGCCTAGACTAGTTCTAACAACACTAACAGTAACACTACAGTTACCGGCACTACTAGACTTTGATCTACTTACCAACAATGGCTATTCCAATATAAAATGAAAGTGAACTCCAACCCCAAGTCAGACTCCAAGAAAATTGTAATCAATGATGATGAAACACTAAAACAGTTCATAAGTCAACGTTCTAAAGTCTAAACGTCAGAGTCATGGCAAGCGGTGTACGATACATATTGCAAAGTACGCATTACATTTGTAATTCGCGCAACACACACACATCCGCGGTTGCATTGAATTGACCGTGCATTTGCATGCAGTGTGTGGTTATTCAAATCCCGTATTAAATGAAGCAGACGGTACCGTACCCGGTACTACCATACCTACAATACAACGGCAGTGTTGGAGTCGTCTTCTATGTATGGTCTGCTGAATAGTGCGGAATGTGAATACACACTCTCCACAGCAATTCAATGCAACCGCGCGCATAGAGTTATCGCGCCACTTATTGGTATTCAATTCAATGGCATGCAACCGCGGAGTGTAGATAGTACTTTTTATCTAGTGAGTGCAACGCACTTTCACCCAAGATATCTACAGAGTGGTAACGAATGGGCAAAACTATATTTCATCACGTGATTAACTTTTGACCAATCGTAGAGCAAGATTCTTAGTATGTGGAATATAATACATTATATTCTGCTTCAAAATTATGTAATGCTCTTCCACACGAAACAAGATTAATTAACTCTTTAAAGCTATTCTCCAGTGCAGTAACACAAATTTCATTTGACAACCAGTAAATTGGATCTGATTCCGGGGGGGGGGGGGGTACTCACGTATATTGGGTATACGGGGATGTGCCGCTGGGAAGGGTGACTTTTTCAAGAAAGATCCTTAGACATGGGTCCCCTTTTCATAAAAAAAAAATCCTTAGAGATGGGTCCCTTTTTTTTCATTTCCTCTCTTTTATCCGGGATTTTGGGATTTGCCGATGCGAAATTGCAAAAAATTTCAAGCTCGCTACGCTCGCTAAAAGAAACCACAAAATTTGCGGGAAATAAACAGCGAACATGCGACGCCGGCGAAAAAAAAATCCTTAGACATGGGTACCTATTTACAGCAAAAGGACCCTTAGATGTGGGTATGGGTTCGGGAGGTCTCAGCCGCACACTCCCGTCCGACTATAATCTGAGTACCCCCCCCCCCCCCCCGGGATCTGATTATGCTAAAACAGCACATTGTTTCGTCTGAATAATTGTTAATATACATGTATTGCATTTTACTTTTGTATGTATATAATGTTCTTTATGTAGTTTAGATTAAGTTTAAATTGTTTACTCCTTGTTCTGTTATGTATCACTATTAAGATGTTTGATGTTTTGTTTCTGTGTAAATATGTGTCACGGCCTTGCTGAAGAAGCAGCTTTTTAGCTTATAGCAGGCTTTTTTTTTTGTTTTTACCGTGAATAAATAAATAAACTCAACTCAACTCATATGCAAAATCACTGTTATCATGGCATACTGACTCAACCATTGGGTGGGGGGGGGGGGGGGTGGGGGGGGGGGCTGACACGGCCTCTCATTCGAGGAACTAAAAAAAATAATTAAGTTTCAACTCCCTTACTGTACTTATCTACGCATAAAGATCGAATAGAACTGAAACTATGTAGAGGAGAGGGGCAGGAGGGGTGCAGCCCCACAAGGGGACACTCACAACATTATATTCACACGCACGCGCTACCCCAGCAAAACACAAAACGTTTACAAAACGTTTACAAAACGTTTTTATTAGGTCCCGTAGGTCTTCGTCTTTAATGAACCTTTACAAAACGTTTACAAAACGTTTTTATTAGGTCCCTTAGGTCTTCGTCTTTAATGAACCTTTACAAAACGTTTACAAAACGTTTTTATTAGGTCCCGTAGGTTTCGTCTTTAATGAACGTTTCAAAAAGTTCTTAAAACATTCTGCTGGTCCTTGCACTTGAAAGCAAATACATGAAAGGTTTTTTATTGGTTTTCTAACGTTTAAACAACGTTCTAAAAACGTCCATTTGGAACGTTCTAAAAACGTTTTCAACCTTCCACAAATAGACGTTTTAAAAACGTTTTCACAGAACGTCCAAATAACCAACTTTGAACCTGTTTAGAACGTTCAGAAAACGTCCAATTGTTAGTTGGGTATATGTTAGCACATACGTACCCCGAGAGGGGGTGGATAGAGTCAATAAAATCTTACTTATTAATCTTAGTATACACACGCTTAATCATTGTTCGGGTCGGAGTGAAGATAAATCATTGATGATGATCGAGGTCCGAGGATCATGATGTCATGATGAAGATGATGGTGATGATGATGATGGTGATTATGGTGACGACCACTGGCGTACTGGTGGGGGGGGGGGGGGGCTTGGGGGGGGGGGGGGCGCTAGCCCCCCCAAATAAAATTTCAATCATGGCTTAGGGGTGGCATCAAAATGATCACTGCCGTCCCGCTGCAGGATCCCGCTTGGGCCCCGAGCCTGGACGATCGGCGGGCCGCAGTATACCGCAGCACGCTTGAAACCGATTTGTTCCTCCAGTCCCCTGCAGGGGGACGGAAATGTACATGCATGGTCTTACCGCGGGGGAACGATATCGTTTCCGCCGCGGGAGGCCGCGCCTAGGGCCCCGCCACCGTACTTCGGTGGTTTCACATGCTAGTAATTAGACGTACACAATTTGTCTAGCGCATGAATGGACTATAGCGCCGCTACTATGCCACCTGGGCCTGGTCTGTCGATGTTGTTAGTGTGATCCCTCAGAAGACAACATCGACAGCTGACGCAACTAACTCTAGCTATGGCCACTTTTCATCCTATTTTTGAAACAAGGTATGTAACGCTACCCAGATTGTTTGTATTGAGTTGTATAAAAGACTTACGTCTACTCTAGACGACTGATATAATGTCGGCTCAGAGGAGGCTCAAAGCGTATTGTTGGATTGCGGATGAAACTGTCACGTTAAAGATTCTCATGAATGCGATGATGAGATATAGATAGCTACCTAGATCGATCTGATTATTTCCGGCCCGCCACGCGCACTCCGGACACATTCCAGCAGAGATTAGCATTATCATGCAGGCATGCTGAGTACGATTTGGTCGCTCGAGTATATACTAGACCTACTCGACTCTTCCAACATTAACAGTCGAGCGAGTTGGCCTGGCCAGGCCATCACACCAATTATACGTTACATGCGTGTACATTGTACACATGCACAGGCTAGCTAGGCTAGGCTGTGCGCGTGTACGTGGATGTTGCATTGCGCATGCATACATGTACGAGTACCGTACACGTACCTACGTAGGTACGTGTACGGTACTCGTATGCATGCGGCATGCAATAATGATCTTCGCGCGCAAGAATCGGGATCCCGCGGCCCGCCGCGTTGAGTCCCGCCGCGTCGGGACGAATTCCTCTCCACAGCTGACTCAGCTGATCGGGACGCCCGCAGCGTACCGCTAGGAACGATCAAACCCGAAAGTTCGAATACAAATACGCGCTCTAATCGTCCCAAGCGGGATCCCGCGGTAGGGCGATAGTGATCATTTTGACGCCATCCCTTATATCTAATTCGATACCAGTGATTGAAAAAAAAGTATTTTTTAAGACAAGATAACTCATATTTTACTTCATGTCAATTCAAATTTCCGCCCTAAGTATGCACCAGACTTAAAACATTGCAAACTCACCCTTACCGTGCACGGACCCAATACCACCCTTCTCCCCCTCTCGGTCGCTCACTCTCTCGGGAATAAGTCTTATCTACGTCTAGAATTCTTTGTTCGTATTTTTGTATCATACATAATAAGGCTTTTGATGCACTGTTGAACTGTATAATATGTCACTTTGCTATCATTATTTTGGGGGTGCATATTCGATTTTTTCTTTATGAAACAAATACAAACTCTTTTCCGGTTGGTTGAATCATGACGCACTTATAGTACTGTACTTATAGCCATGGCCCTGGGAAGAGCGGGGGGTGCTGGGGGTGCTGCAGCACCCCCGGAAATTTTTCAGGGGGTGCGCAGCACCCCCTGCAAAACATTTCTGTATGTTATATATCATTATGCTTCATTTACGAAATTGTCACACAGCCGACAGCCACAAATGACGCTTTTTTGTTCTTTTTGTTTTTACTTTGGATAATTTGGATATATGCAAATTATGGTTAGACGATATTGGGCAGGAAGGTGAGCTTGCTACAACGTCTGTAAACTATTTAATCTTCACAAAGATCAATCACTCAGACGAACATATCACCAGACGGGAAAATGCACCTTGACATTTCAGTGGCGGATCTACGGGGGGGGGGGGGGTGGGGGGGGGGGGGGGGGGGGGGGGGGGGGATGGGGTTTAACCCCCCCCACCCCCCCCCTTGGGCTGCCAAGTGAAAATGTATCAGTGAAAAAAGTGAAATAGCAAAACAATTTGCCGCTTTGTGGCTAGCAGTGAAAAAAGTGAAAAAAAATCACTTACGGGGGTCCAAAATAGCCAAAAAATCGCCGCTTTGTGGTTATCAGTGAAAAAGTGAAATAGCAAAACAATTTGCCGCTTTGTGGCTAGCAGTGAAAAAAGTGAAAAAAAATCACTTACGGGGGTTCAAAATAGCACAAAATTCGCCGCTTCGCGGCTAGCAGTGAAAAAAGTGAACAAAAATCACTTACGGGGGTCCCAAAATAGCCACACAAAAATCGCAGCTTCGCGGCTATCAATGAAAAAAGTTAAACAAAATCACTTACGGGGGTTCAAAATAGCAAAAAGAAAATCGCCGCTTCGCGGCTATCACTGAAAAAAGTTAACAAAAATCACTTAGGGGCGTTCAAAAATAGCAACAAGAAAATCGCCGCTTCGCGGCTATCACTGAAAAAAGTTAACAAAAATCACTTACGGGGGTTCAAAATAGCAACAGAATTCCGCCGCTTCGCGGCTAGCAGTGAAAAAAAGTGAACAAAAATCACTTACGGGGGTTCAAAATAGCCCCCCAAAAAAATCGCCCGCTTACGCGGCTATCACTGAAAAAAGTTAACAAAAATCACTCACAGGGGTTCAAAATAGCAACAAAATTCGCCGCTTCGCGGCTATCACTGAAAAAAGTTAACAAAAATCACTTACGGGGGTTCAAAATAGCCCCCCAAAAAAATCGCCGCTTCGCGGCTATCACTGAAAAAAGTTAACAAAAATCACTCACAGGGTTCAAAATAGCAACAAAATTCGCCCGCTTCGCGGCTAGCAGTGAAAAAAGTGAACAAAAATCACTTACGGGGGTTCAAAAATTAGCAACAAAAATTCGCCGCTTCGCGGCTAGCAGTGAAAAAAAGTGAACAAAAATCACTTACGGGGGTCAAAAATAGCCACACAAAAATCGCAGCTTCGCGTCTATCAATGAAAAAAGTTAAACAAAAATCACTTACGGGGGTTCAAAATAGCAAAAAGAAAATCGCCGCTTCGCGGCTATCACTGAAAAAAGTTAACAAAAATCACTTAGGGGCGTTCAAAATAGCAAC